>JAUMHJ010000009.1:1348055-1367137 GCA_032361105.1 Microctenopoma lineatum
AAACCTTACACTGTAAAGTGCCTTGAGATGACTTATGTTGTGAATTGGCGCTATATAAATAAAGTTGAATTGAATTAGGGAGGGGAACAAAGAAAACTACTGCTTTTTAAAACAACAGTTTGCTATTAGAGACACTCAGCAAGTGTCATTCATTACTACAAATATAGTGTCAGTCTCCACTAAGCTGCCTCACACAGTCTTAGGGAAAACCAGATCTGTTAGCAACACACAAACACATTAGAATCTGACAGATCTTAATAAAATAGATTTATTACATTTACACCATATTGACATATTTTTAAAAACACATGTTAGATCATCTCAGAACAAAGAGGTTGAATATGGAAAAAGGCAATGAGTTCACAGAAGTTGAGCATCCAGATAAACAACACTTGGTCTCATAAAGGCTTGATTACAAAATGAAAAGGGAAACGGATCAGATTTGGCAGTGATACTGAATATGTGCAATCAAGTGCTGAATCTCAATATTTACTCATGCAAATATACACAGACAAAGATTATTACACATCATCTCCAAACCACCATTTGACTTAAAAATTAGTTTACAACACTGTAAAACCATCATTACCAATAACAACCAATAACATTACCAAGAACATCAGTGTTAGTACCGATATGATAATAAAGATACTGATGGTTTCATGACCAGTCACTCAAAGAATATGTCACGTTTAACAAAACATGCACATGAACATCAGGATAAAACATGCCCAAACTGCATCAACGTAAAGATATTGTGCTTCCCAGGAGGTTCATCCTCCATCTATCAATTATCCATCCATCCATGATCCAGCCATCACTCATCCAGCCATCAATTATCCATCCTCCATTCATCCATCCGTCACCATCATCCATCAAGTCATCATCCATCCATCATCCATCCAGTCATCAACCATCATCCATCATTTATCCAGCCATCAGTCATCCACCCATCCATCCATCAATCCATCTATTCATCATCCATCCATCAATCATCCGTCATCCATCTAGTCATCATCCATCCTCCATCCATCCATCATCCACACAACAACATCAATTTACAGATAGGGGACGTTTGTGAACCTCCATTTTCTCTATTTCTGCATAAACGTGAGCTGATTTTCACAACTAGTGCTAAAACTGTTACAGTTAAGTTGGATGACGACCAAACCTTTACAACAATGTCAGCAGTATTGTGAATCGGACCTAGTTTTCTAACTTTGACCAAGACAACTTACCATCATCAGCTATGAATCCTGGAGCAGGCAGTTCGAGCTAATGTTTGTATTATTTGGGTCCACTTTATATGGTTTTAGGACTAGGTATGAAATCCTGATTATGTTTGAGGTCATATTTCTGCATTCAAAAGAAAAGAATATGAAAGTTTCACAAACTGCCACATGGGCGAGTTGAAAGTGCTGCAGTCTTCAAACACGGACTTCTAGTCTGCCTTCTGTTTCAGTCATTTTGAGAAACATTATTTCAAAACATTTTGAACTCACATCTAAGCATTCCTCGTGTGTGTCCATGTTGTTCACTAAATTAACATTTATATACTCTTCTTCTAGCCTTATTTTTTCTGGTAAAAGGCACCTCCTTCATCTCCTATAACTTAGGATTGCATTTATTATAAGTATCTGTAAAATTAATATTTGCTCTACAATAAAAGAGTGGTGGGCAGGCAGTTCACTCAACCTTAGCTGATGTTCTCAGAACATGGTGGTTGTTCTTGGTGCTGAGTCAACAGTAACAGCACAAAATGACTGAAGGAGAATTTCACTCTGGATTTAAGGTGCATCTGGACACTCCAGAAAGAATCCCTCACTGGATGGTTCACTGACAAACAACTCTCTGATAATTTCTGTAAATCCATTTATCTACTACAGTGTTCTATGCATCTATGGTTTAGTTCTTCCTTTTTAAGGACAGTTATTTTATGGTAGAAATATCACATATTTTGTGCAACCATAGGCAAAATACTAAGACTTACAATAAAATATAATTTAATACAACATCAACTAAAGCTTCATAAATGACTGAGAGATTGTTCAGTTTGAGTGTAACTGCAGTCTGATCCCAGAAATCACTGCTTTCCACTCTTTCTCTCAGTCAAGTCAAACAGAAGATGTGCAAAATCAAAGTGCTGATACCATTGACCATTTCAATGATCTGCATAGTCACACACACTGGACAGTTGCTTTAGTGCTGATGTTAGTGAGCTTTGCGTTTGGTGTAGAACCTTTCCAACAAGGCTCGTAGTATGCTCCCAGGGATTTGCTGGTGCTGGTCTATGAGAGACTGGACCGCCTGCTGCACCTGAAAGGCAAAATAGTTCAGTGAGCAGGTCAGTCCCTGAATGTATCACAGTGCTAATTATTTGGCTTAGGATCCACGAGTAGCAGACTTCCATTCACACAGAAAAAACTAATCCAGTTCCAGGGATGCTGAGCCAACGGTTCAGTGGTTGTAATGGTTCTGAAATTGACACTGAACCCATGACACATGCCCATAGTCCTGTATTATTCATATATATAAAATATTAATACTCTATGACTCCTCCAAATATGATACAATATCCTAGAAGTCTGACATTTCTATCTTACTTGAAAACTACATTTTATTTAATATATAGTGCCACCTTTACATCCAAAATATAACACGCCAGCTATTGTTACGCATTGTGTAGAAAACCTGTAAAAAGTCTGGAACAACTAATCATTGACAACAAATTACTGCCTTAGAAAGTTTGCTCATGATGTGTTATGGTGTGGGCACGTGCCAACGGAGCTGGTTCTGTTCTGATTATTAATGTTGTGGCTATTGACAGAAGCAGCATTCCTGAGTGTTATGTTATCTTATATTCATATTCAACAAGATGCTTCAAACCTGAGTGGACAGTGCTTCATAGTGCAGATGAACAACGGGTCGAAGCAACATGAGACTTTTTTTAAGGCAATTGTTCTGATTTCACATGCTGAAGGCAAAGCTGCCCAGAAACAAGCAGATGTGAAGACAGCTGCAGGAAACTTAGTATTACAACTGACTAAACATTCAATTGTTTGGACCAAGCTGTTAGATTGAAGCCGACAGTCGACATCTTGATGGTAGAGCCACTGTACAGTATGTATGGATATAGTTCTACACTGGCCTCACCTTTTCAGACAGCTCTGCAGCATTCACGCTGGGGTCATACGGGATGGGGTCACCAAGGAAGGTCCGAAACTTCACAGGAAATCCACCATATACAGGAGCTATAGGGAGACGAAACCTCTCATACACCCAGCGGAAAAATCCTGCGCAGAAAGAGATGGAGAGACAGTATGTCACATGGAGAACACTCACAACAATGCTGACCATGACAGAGCAGGTGTGCACACTACTCTTGCTACCACTTTTATTTACCACCCTGTGCTAAGAATTGTCTAATATGTTGCTTCCTGTTTACATAGTCCATATGCACAGCTAACACAATGCAACAACCTGTGTATGAAATGGCCTGTGCTGTGTTGCCATCAGTGATCTGTAGTCATTTGACCATTTCAATCTACACTTACTGAGCGTTCCCAGAGATCTGAAGCCTTCCCGCACGTTCTGAGTAAACATTGGAATTACTGGCTGGAAGAGACAGAGGGCAAGAGAAAGAAATGAAAGAGGACTGTGTACATGGAGAGACACACCTTTGTAGTTTACTATAGGAGGACAGAGAAACAAAGGGAACTTACTTAGCATTCACCAGTAAAACAGACACTGTCTGCCTTTGTGACTTCAGTGTATAAAGCTGTTTCTCCTACATTTTCTCTATAAAGAAGTTTTTATTAGAAAATAATAATGATTATTATTATTATTATTGAAATCGTATGTGACTGTCGGGTCAGGTGGGAGTACAATCCCATGTGTGTATGGGGAGTTCTGACGTGGACGGTCAGACAGATCACACACAGGAGGAGATCGCAACAACGTTATCCTCCACATGAAAGACCAATGAGGATCACTCCAAGAACAAGTGACCTCATGTTAACTAAAGGCTTCTCTTCCAGTGTTTATATGTTAGGTCACAAATAGAAATATTCTATTCCAAAGGGTCCCTAAACCTTTAGGCACCACTGTAAGTAAAACTGTGAATGGTGTGTATGTATGGTGCTCCTGGAGTTTCTTTACTTTCTACTTCATGCTAGTCACAGGCCATGCCATTTTTGGTCAATCCTACCAAGGTTCTTTCTCACTATGCACAGCCTGCTAAGATCTGCAATCCAGACTACAACTACTGACAGAGGGCGACAACAACATACCACATACCACTTGAGAGTCTATGGCAACCTGGGCAAAGCCTTTGCGTTTGCCCCAGAGGAGAGGGTAGGTCTCATCACTAAACAGAGCCTCCCGCACTCCTCCTGGAGAAATCCCCAACAGGTGGCCGTTTCTCAGCGCCCGAACACACTCCTCCTGAGGACCATGGATCACACTGAACACCTCTAAAAGTAACTTGAAACCTGAAACAACGGGACATGGAAACATTCACAGTCACTATGAAGCAGCTTGTCATAGTTAGCAGATGGTTTTAGCCACCAGCAATGTATTCTGTGATACATATACATATACGACGGGCTGATACTAAATACTAATGCATCTGTAATGAAGAATACACACACGTACTAAGAGGCTGCCAACGGAAATCAGTCGAAAGGCTCGACAACACTCATGCTTAACCACTTAAGGGTGTGAATGGCAACCAGCATGAGATAATACAGAACTGAGCAGTCCAATGCCCCAGTGGTATCGATCTAATATGTGTAGCATGTGAGCACCTGGGATCTTGAAGAGGAAGTGGTCAGCTACAGAGTGGCACACCCGTCCCTTCTGGATGATAACACTGGCCAGGAAGTAGTAGTAGTCGATGGGAATGGCTCCGTGATAGTAGACTATCAGCACTGGTCCTTTGTCGGGGATCTTCTCCATCCCATAGATCTCATAGCCTTGCACAAAGGTAATATTGATGCTGTGAGTTAAATACGTGCTACCTAGGTCTACACATTTTATACTAATGCCAGAGAAGGACCGGAGGACAGATTTCCTTTATTCTTCACATCCCAAGAAGGGTGTGGAGAAAAGTTAGACAAAGACAGGGGCAAGAATAAATGTGTTGATGTGCTGATCTTTAGGTTACTGCGCTCTACTGTAGTTGTAGTTGTTACTAGAAACCTACTGTAGCAAGTAGCTGGACGAATTCCTTCACCTTCAGTCTGAATTAAGAACCTGCTTAACCTCAGGCAGTAAGTATTAAACACTTTAATGTGAGGGTCTACACAGCACTGAGGCACATTCAGATGAAATGAATGCAGTGTCTTACCGTGCCATATGGCTCCATGTCCGTCCCACAGCGTGGCCAGGGTCTTCCTGGCTCCGTCCCACACGTTGTTGCAGTAAGCCTCTCGCAGCTGATTCTTCCTCTGTTAGAAGAGCGAAGTCAGGTTTAGGGTGAACTGTTTATTTTCAGTCATGTCCCTTCGCGTTCTCAGGTGCTCATTGTTATTTCAGATATATCCTTCTGAACAGGCTAATTTTGAGCTAAATGACTTCTCGAGACATTTGGTTTGGTGTTTGATATCCTAATGATACAATGACATTGTAGTGAGGGGAAAATTCCCCTCTGATGAGCTTCTGGAGGTTATCAGTCCTTAAGTTTACACACTTCCATGTTTCACAGTCAACACTCTGCAAATGCTGCACTAGTCCTACTGGACCACAACTAATCCAAAATCGTGTATTTTGGGTTTAATCTGGATAAAGAATGTGTTGCCAGTATTCATGAGGCATCTTATTCAAGTGCTTTGGAATTTGTAATATTTTTGTAAAGTTTTCTGAGTACTGATATTCTTGGATACGTACACAGAACAAAAACACAGCCCATGTGTGGCATCTATAGACAAACACTGCACATTGTTTTCCCTTCCATCCTTATCCCACAATCTGGTTTCAAACCTGTTCTGGCAGTTCCTCTCATGTGGAGTCATTTTGCTTTGGAAACAGGCCAAAACTGGTAAGATGAGTACCTATATAAATGGGTACCTTTAAAATACCTATAATTCAATTATAAGTTATGATTGTGTACAAGGATGAGAAGGGAAATGTGTGACTTGAGTTTTACACTGTGAGCTGATGAAATATTCCAATCAATCTGATCATAATCACTTCAGGCTTGTCATGCTACCTAAATATTACAGCTGATGTTGCAAACGCTCCTTTACACATGATGTCTGCTTTCCTGCCGCTTACTGCTGTAACTTATCTGCTCATACAGGATCACAGAGAAGCAAAAAGGGAGAGAGAGGAAGTTTGAACAGAGGCCTGAAATAATCCTGCAGTAACAAACTTGAATAAGCTGTTTAGGCTCATGATGTTTGGCAGATATGTGGTTGGATTATAAATGAAGGCAGCGTGGTTTGTGCTGACACAAACATAAACAGTGTCTGTGTACCTTATAAACATGAAGGAAGAGTATAGACAGGTAAAGGAGGATGACGATGAGGAAGGGCAGAATGAAGACGACGGCCAAAGGGGTGAAGACCCACAGCAGATACTCCAAGACACTCAAGTAGTCCTCCTGACCGAGACCTGCCCATTCCTCCAATGCACGAAACAAGCACACCTGAGAACCAAGACACAGAGGTCAACACATCCCAACAGCTGGTCACATGATGGGTGTACAACCAGTCTACTTCCTGATCACAGTCACACCATATCAGCCATACATGAAACTATGCTACACCACCTTCTACATGTATTACAACAGTCTGAGGGCTAAACTGGCTCGTCTGCATTCCAGCCCAAGTCAGACGTGGGTTTCTTTTTTACATATTTCATAATGCCCCAGCTATTAATTATTCTCCTTCTCTTGTTTAGTCTATAACGTGACAGTATAAATGCTGAACTTCTGCATTTCTGTTTTACAATCAGAAAATGAGATGAACAGCCCTGTTATACGAGGGGCTCTCTGAACCAGTGATCTTACAAACACTATGTCCAGTGTATGTGACAGTTCCACACACAGTCCCGTGTCTTGTTCAAACAGCCACTATGTAATGACAAGTGCTTAGCACTTGATCTAAAACGCTAACTGGACAGTTCTTACCAACAGGGAGACCGTGTCCGCTGCCCCGGTCAGACAGGACTGGTTCCCGCTGTCCGCCATCCTGTTGTGCACTCAGTAACTGAAGCTGCAGATCAGCCAGCTGATGGCAGGATCAATCAGTCCGGCAGCCACAGGGGAGTAATCACTCTGCATGGAAGCATCTGCTGCTACACACAGGTCAGCTACAAGAGATGACAGGAGAGACCTTCAAGCACACGTCCCGTACAACTACGCCTCTTTCATAGGAAGTAAACTGTATTAATATCCAAGTCATGTCACACGGTGCTGACATTTGTTGCACTGAATCGAATGACAGCCACATAGAATTGAACGGAAACTAGCTAGCTAAATAAATGTGATCATAATGAGACGATTGTCAGAAGATGCCAAAGAACATGAACATTACCTCATGCAGCTACTCTGTAAACAGCATATTTATTGTCCCACCTTTAAAGAAAAAGGAAAGTCAGTGAAGTAAGATACTATTATGCTAGCTAATAAGTCTACTACCAAGACCGGAACGATTAGTGTGTGACACAATCGGGTGTTAGGATAATTCAGTCCCCCTGAGAACCAAGGTAGCAAAAGAACAGTTCCTCTGCACTCACTAGTGACGACATTACATTTCCCTATGGGTGCTTTACTTTCAAAGTAAAAGCACAAAAAGCATTAACCCTGAAAGAGGATTGTGTAATGTAACGCAAATGGAATGGGTTTGAAAACAAACCAATCCAAACAAAATTCTCAAAACAGTCGGAGTACAAATGCTATATATACAGCATTGCAAATGTCAATAAAGATTTTCTTCTGAAGAATGAAACCGGAAGTGTCGTCATTGTGCTTGGCGGAACGCTGGAAGTTACGCTGGTCGTGAGCGCGTCCGTGCTGGTTCTGTCATGATGCTAGAGAGGAGCAGGGTGGTGATGGTGGCGGATATCTTCTTCAGCAGGAGGCTCTCGTCTGACGAGGACAGAGTCCACTGTCTCTGCTCCAGAGCCTTCGTTCAGTGAGTCTCTTTCGTGATCTCATTCGTGAATGAGACATTTCAGCAGAGTCAAATGTGGATGTGTTGTTACTGTGTGTGTGCGTGTGTGTGTGTGTGTGTGTGTGTGTGTGTGCGCGCGCGCCCGCCCGCCCGCGTGTGCGCGTCCAGGGACCGAGACCTGTACCGCTCTGACAACAGACTGCTGCTCCTGGACCCGTCGGACACTGCAGTCCAAGGTGCTGTATGTTGTCCCGTCATCACGTCTAACATCCCAGCTGAGCTTGGAGAGGGGTTGTGGTGAATTTAAATGAAGCTGAATGATGTTCCTGATTCTAATTTTCCTCAACCCACAGATGAAAATGATGAGGAGGACATGTTGGATGAGGAGGCCCAGCTCATGGCCAACATGGGTCTGCCGCTGGCTTTTGCTAGCTCCTCTGACCACAGGAGGAAGGTAATGCAAAGCTGCTTTTTCCTTGTAGAGTATTAGCCCATGCTGATGGACTGAGCCTGTTTGTGGTCACGTGACAGGGGACGAAGCCTCACAGGAAGCCTGATGCATGCTGGACAGAAGCAGCTGAAGAGGAGGAAGATGAGCAGGTTGTCAAAGAAGGTACATCGGCAATGTTTGAGCCAGAGCAGCACATCCACAACCTGCATGTTCAGTCGATGACACTGTATTGTGATTTTTGACCTAGACAAGGAGACGGATATGTGTGATCCACTGGAGGAAGAAGGGACAGGAGGCTTTCAGGACATGGGCTGGGAGACCTATTGGGGTAAGGTTAATCTGCAGAGGTTTGCTGAGTTGTCATCATGTGACTGATGCTGCATTGTTGTATTAGACATTAAAAGGAGTCAAACCAAACATACCATGTGCAAATATGAAATCCTGCTTCAGCATATTCTCCATTCTGTCTGCTACAGCTCAACAGGGTGAAGCTCTGCTGTGGAGCAGCTGGCTCCAGAAACACCCGGAGACTGAGGTGATCACTGAAGACCATCACGCAGCAGCAATCGCTCCGTGGGACGACCCAGACATGAAGTCTGTGTGGGACAGGCACGCAGCAGACACCTACTACTCATACTGGGAGCAGTACTTATACTGGACAGCACAGGGCTGGACCACTGACCAGTCCATCTGTCCATCTGGGGCAGAAGCAGAAGCAGCGGGGGTGGTGAACAATGACACACAGACACACACGGAGGACAGGAGGAATGAGTGTCGACCGACAGAAGGAGAAGATAAAGGTCCTCATCCTGACACTGAGGGTTTGAGCGATGTGTTTGGACAGAGCTGCACGTTGGAAGCTGGACTAACACACACACAGTCAGAGAGAGAGCTGTGTGGCTCTGATGAGCCGTCTGATGGCGGGAATGAGCGGAAGAGACCTGCCAGCTCCTCCCAGCAGAGCACAGTTCAACATGCAGGTAAACGTGGTAAACGTTCAGAAAGCTCTTTTAAGGTTAGAGTCAGTGTTTTTTTTATTTTATATTTTATAGTGTCATATATTCATCTTATTATCTCCGACATTATCTTTTATTGTTACTTCATGAAAAAAAAACAGTATTTCCCTTTGAATATTTCTTAAGTTCAATCAAACAGTTGATTTATAATATAATCAGGCTCCTAACATGAGTTGTAGTGTGCTATTCAGCACTGTTACACTGGTCGAGTGTTGAAATATTCATCAATAGTGTTTGTATTGCACAATTGCATCCAATTAAGCTGATTAAACTGCAACACAGGCAGTTTGTCAGCAATAAATATGATGGAAGTGAGGGAATGTGAACTAAATGTATTTTATGTCTTTTCTGTGAGGCAGAGATTTTGAAAAGGACCAGCTGAAGTTGTGCACTTTGTGTTCAGTTAGGAAACTTAGAGTCAATATGTGTTGTGTCATTAAAACCAGGCGTTTTTACTCAAAAGCAAAATCTCTGATGAAGCGTAATTTACCCAGGTTCTCAGCAGGCTGCGGGTAGACCTGCCAGGCTGCTCCACTCTCAGAATGAGATGTCAGATAGAGGAGATGATGACGATGATGACAAACCCCCGAGAGCAGCTCACACTAAAGTCAAACGCAGGTGTGTGTTGAAGAAATTCTGAGCAAACCTGTTTCCAGGATCAGATACTTAAAATTAGTTTCAGGAGGTACAAGTGATAGACCTGTGTCACAGCTCAGTACAGTAACGCATGGTGGAAACGTTGAAATTAGCCAGTCTAAGGTTGAGTGTGTAGAAAATAAATAAAAGTAAAATCTATGATTAGTAAGTTAGTTGTAACCTGTATTTCTCTGACAAAAAAGATTGTCACAGAGACAAAGAGAATGTTTGTGAGCAAACAATATGAAAAAGAAAAGAAAGGAACATTTCCTGTTTGTTTGCAGTCACGAGCTAGATGTGGAGGAGAGCCCACAGCTGACACCCGAGGAGGCTTGGAGTAAGCTAGGCCTCAAACACAAGCCTGATCCTGTGTAAGTCTTGATTCATCCATGCTCCATCATAGATCCAATGATGGGTCTCCTGTCTGTCAGCCATATATGCTCCAGCTGCTGTAGCTGGTATCTGTGCTTGTGTCTCAGGTTCCACAGTGTGTTGAACATTAAAGGCGGCGCTGCTCAGAAGGATAAGTGGCAGTGGTGGACGAAGAGAGCAGTCGACAGGCCCAACAAACACACCAGGTTCTCAGAGATGGGAGGAGACGAGCAGACTCAGATCGGCACTTCCATCCAAAAGGTATCGTTGTGTGTGTGTGTGTGTGTGTGTGTGTGTGAGTGAAAAGCAGTGGAAAAGCAGTTTAAGAACCAACAAGGTACTAAAGTGCTATTAGTGCAGAACATTTAGCTTTTCTTCAGGGAGAAACCAGCTGGAGGAGCAAATGAGAGAATCTGCACTCACACTTTGTCCAGTCATCTTTCTGTGACTGATGTGCACCACCGAGTTTCAAGCTGAACATCTCACACTACCTGCTGTGTGTGACACTGACACTGGGCCAGTTTATCAATGTACAAGAGAAGATGGAATTAATGATCGTCATTGTTTCTCAGGTCCAAAACTTCCTCAAAAAGATTCAGAGTGAAACACAGAAGAGTCCTTGTGACCAAAGTCAGATAGAAGGAGAAAGTACACAGGAAGCAAAGTTTCTGTTTCTGAGAGAGGAGCAAAAGAAGACGACAGAGGTGACATGTGAGGACGGAGGACATGAAGCAGCTGTGGAAGACGGAAAGTCTAGTTTTCAGTCCTGTTCCGATGCAAAGAGGAGCACCTGTTCCAACCCCACTGCTGGGACTGTGGATAGTGAAGAGGAGGAGGAGGAGGAGGAGCATCCTGGCAGACCGTTAAGATGCCTGGAAATTCCTGACTTTCTCCTGAGTGACACACGTGAATGCAGCAGCGGTAAGAGCGCGGCTCCTTTTTGTTGTCCTGGCAGAACTGGTGCAGTCTAATAATGAGTGTGTGTGTGTGTGTGTGTGTGTGTGCGTGCGCATCAATGTGTAGAGCTGGGTGTAAAAGAGGGAAAGAAGTCAAAGAAGAAGAAGAGGAAGCGACGGAAGCAGCAGCAGCAGCAGCAGCAGCGGCAGCAGCTTCCAGTAGAGATGGCATCTGAACCCGAGCTGGCTAAATACTGGGCTCAGCGCTACCGACTCTTCTCTCGCTTCGACGAGGGAATCAAGCTGGACCGGGGTCAGTCTGCACTTCCTGTTGTTGTGGCAACATGAGCACCCAGGTTGCTCAGCGCTCCTTTATCTGTCTTTGTCTCTGTTGTGTTTCAGAGGGCTGGTTCTCTGTGACACCGGAGAGGATCGCTGAGCACATCGCCCTCAGGGTGGAGCACAGCTTCACAGACTCTGAGCTGGTCGTAGATGCCTTCTGTGGTGTAGGAGGAAATGCCATCCAGTTTGCCCTCACTGGAAAGAGAGGTTGGCCCAGTGAGCAAGTGTGGGATCCCAATGGTTCCATGATGCATTTCTGTGTGGACTAGACTAAAACTATCAAGCCTCCCTGACTTCCTGTTGTATTTTCAGTCTTGGCCATTGACATCGACCCCGTCCGTTTGGACCTGGCGCGGCACAACGCTGTGGTTTACGGCGTGTCTGACAGAATTGACTTCCTGCAAGGGGACTTTCTCCAGCTGGCATCCCGTCTCCGTGGTGACGTAGTCTTCTTGTCGCCTCCGTGGGGAGGACCTGACTACCTGACTGCTGAGGTGTTTGACATCAAGACCATAATGGAGCCTGATGGATATCCTTGAAAACTAGTGCACTACCAGTCAAAAGTCTGGACACACACAGTGTTACCATGTTTTTCATTGTTCATATTGAAAGGACTGCTGTATATACACACTGTGTTTACAGGAATATTGGTTTATTAAATGAAGACGATAATTAGTTGATTGGAAAACATCTTGTAATGATGGGAACACAGTTGCAGGTTTCCATGGAAAACATTCTTGTGCGTGTCCAAACCTTTGACTGTAACTCGATCCTCCTTCTGTCTAAAATGGGTTTCTAAAACGTGCTGTGCTTATAGATGCTCAATTACTGGTTCTCATCCTTAACGACAGCCACGTTTGAGATTTTCCGTCTGGCCAAACTGATATCAGACAACATCGTGTACTTCCTGCCTCGCAATGCTGACATGGACCAGGTGTGTATGTGTGGGTCATGTCAGTAATAGCATTGGAGGAAGGTGTGCCTCAGATACAGTTGTACATTATATTGTCCAGCACTGTGGCAGCATGTAACCGTTTTTGGTTTCATGACGTCTGTGGCTTGTCTAAAGGTCTGGTCTCAAATAAGAAGTGCACATGTATCATATCGTGGTACACCATGGTACTATGCTTCATGGAGATGACTCAGGATCATGTTAGCTTCACTTCTTCATGGTCAGCTGCTGCTACTTTCCAGGCTTTTGTCTATGATGAAGATGAAGTTTAGAGCATCGGGATGAACATTATTTTTTAGGATTAACTTATTTTATTGGGAAATTTTAGGCTTTTAGGCTCAGGAAGCTTTAGGAATATGACTCCTGGTCTCATGGACATGAACATCTGTGTCCACTGGATGTGAGCTGTTGATTTGGGGTCCAGGCTGTGTTTCTGTGCACAGCTGATGTTCCACGTTGGATTTCTGAATGCAGAAATAAAGCCACAGGGTTCTGACCTGTAGGTGTAGAGAATGGGTCAGTGGGTATAACGTCTGTCCGTCTCTTCACAGATCGCCTCTCTGGCTGGGCCAGGAGGGAAAGTAGAGGTGGAGCAGAACTTCCTCAACAACAAGCTGAAGACGGTGACTGCTTACTTTGGCAGCTTGATAAAGTCAGACAGCGAGGGATGCTGACATGGGACTAATGAGAATCCCTTTAAGTGGAATAAAAATTCACATTATCAGATTTTATTCACTCAGTTCTAGACTTTTACAACATTAAAGTTTTACAGCAGTTTATATTTGATCCTTTTTATTGCACCTTAGGATTAATAAATTGATTTTTTCAGAATTCTGTGTCTCTTTTGATTTTTGTTACTGCACCTAAAGTTAGGCTTGGCTCACATAAGAAGAGTACTGCAGTATGAAAGAAGTATTACACAGAAGTCTTACATGGATGCTGTTGATAAGTGTAGATGTTGAGTTGGTTGCCTTATTATTTCATATTAATGCTTTTCAGTTATAGATACAAAAGAAAGGAAATGTTATTTAGTTTTCTTATTCATTTAGTAACAGTAAGATTAATTAAATGAATCCTCACAGTTGAACTTCAGGAAGCACAAGCAGTTTCACCTGCTTCAGTTAGAATGTTCAGTGTGCACCAGTGTGGATTTATAGATCTGTATATGCTCACCGCTGCACATTGGAGAAACAAAACTGCAGAATCAGCTGTGTACGTGCATCTGAAGGACAGTAATGTGCACACACACATATACACACATATATATATATATATCCAGCTCTGGAAGACTGTGCCCCACAGAACGGAATTCATGCAACTTGGACGAAGCTGCCACTGTCAGTGGGTGTGAGTTTGTTTCTGTTGACTACTGTTCATTTTGTACTTTAGTACAGACTTTCAGCAATGAGTGAAGTTCAACGTGTGATTTAGGTGTTTAATTTTTGCTTAAATGTAAATAAAAGCTGAGAAAATATTTTTTTTGTACGTCGTATTATCTTCTGGGAGACACTCATTCCCTGTCAAAAAATAACTTGCTGGTTGAATAAAAGTAACTTTAAGTCACAATTTGCCAGGGGTATGATTAAATATGGGCTTGATTTTAGTTTTCTGCCATTAACAAATTTAAAAAAGGCTATGGCCAAAACAAAGACTAGATAAGTTGGAAGATTCCAGAGCAAAACTTTGCAACATCTCATAACTAATGGCAACAGGTCAGTATCTATAGAAAGAGCGGGACTTTAATAATAATCACACACTTGATGTCAAACAGCACATGTCGGCACTACTACAGGGTTTTGGGGTCTTAGCCAGGATGAACTGACCTGGAGATCCTAGATGACTGGAATTAAGGAGGGAGCAGGTTTGATGACTTCATGAGCAGTTTAGCTCTTTAAGAATAAAACTGGATAATTAATAAAAGTTCATAATATCATTAAAACATTGAGAGAATCTGGAGAGCTCTCAAACAGCTGTATGAGCTCAGGAGCACGTGACGACCACTGTCAGTGGAAAAGGATCTGTTCTCCGGATGTTTGTCCTGTTCTCAATCAAATACAGGTTTGACATGTTTATTTGCATTTTGTACAGTGTGCTAATTGTTGTGGGTTGTGCATGCAGCTGCTGCGTTTCCTCACTTCAATGTCAGCCATCAACAGATGAAGTGACTGTATTTGTTGAGAAATTCTTCAATTAGGCAGTGTTAGATTTGTTCTCATGTTTTACTAGTCAGTCCACGAGGAAGCATCAGTTTTCTTCCAAGACAATGAGAAAAGCACAAAATGGGTAATCAGCTATAAAAAGAACAGTCAGGCAAAGGTTTCTACATGTAACGTGGAGACAAAGCAATGTGCTGCTACAGTGGCTTCTTAAACAGAAATGTGTGTCATTCAGTGTCAAACAGCATGCCATTACACTGCAGTGCAGCCAAAGGAATACAATCAAATGTCAGGATGTAAGCTGGACATTCTTCAGAAAATAAAGACACAGCTGGGTTGTTAAAGGACAGACGGTAGAAGAATACTGTCAGACCATCTGAAGAGCTAGACAAGAGTCAGTGCAGAGGAGGAAGCTGCTCGCAGGCCACACGTGCCAAAACGTCCCAGTCCCAGTCTAAGACAACCTCAAAAAAGTGACAAGACAACAAAGCAGTGAGTGGAGCTCGTGTAGACTGACGGGACTCGGTACATTCTTCCAAAAGCTCAACTCATCCCTGGCAGCAAAAACAGCTAAATAAAAGAATCACTGGGAGCTTCAGCCAGGCGCGAAAATGCCAACATTAACTGGGAATCTCCCCAAGTCTAAGTCCAAAAGATGCAGACAAAGTCATGGCTACGTCTCCTATGCAGACAAGCAAGCTAATCAGGTTACACACACACACATACACACACACATACACACACACACACACTTTCAGTATTAAGGCTCAAATGAAACAATGAAAAATAAAAGAAATGATTTAAACGACCCTGGAATCTTTAAGCATTGCTACAGACATGGAGAATTATTGGGATAAAAAAAGAACACCATTAATGTTGAGATATGAATCTGTAGAAAGAAATAAAGACTTATGATAAAAATAAATTAATTAAATATATGACTCCAATATGAATAAATAAATAAGTTAAAAAGACGATACAAAACTAAAATGAATCTAAAGCACTCATTCAAGACCTGTGACTTCATCCCACTGCTCCACGAGTCCCACAGGCTCTGCCAGGCAGGGCTGCAACACCCACACCGTGTCCACGGTCCAGAAGGTTTTTTTGTGGTCACCTCACTACTACTTCCTAGGCTTAGAAAACTACATCCATCCCAACGTCAGAGGACGTCAGATGAACCACTCTTTCTTGCTCTCCTCGATAGTTTCAGTGAAAGCCGGGTCGTTAACGATGATGGCCGCATCTGCGCAGTCTGCTGACTCTGCTCCTTTGGCCTCATTGGTGTGATAGGAGCCCTTGTGACGGAACATGTGACGGATCACAAACACCATGATGCAGAGGACAGTGAATATCACCATGGAGATGATGCCTAGAAAAAAACAGATGGGAGCTGTGAGGTAACATGCTGTGACAGGAGAGAAGTGCTTCTTCTAATCACGGTGAAGCAGCAGCTTCTTCTGGGGAACACACTACATTTGATCTCCACCAGTTACTGATCCAGTGGTCTGCTCGGGTTTTATGATCATCTTCAGCACTGTGGACTAATAAGCCACTACAAAATTCACCTCCAATGATTGCAGAGTTGCGATTCACTCCGTCCCCACTGGCTTTGTCCTCGTTGAAGGGGAAAACAGCTCCAGCTGAGGACAAAACACACTTTATTAGCTGTACAAAGTGGGACATCAACTTTCTTTTTCATTTTGACATCATGTGTTTTTGTACCGGCTTCTATGTGCCAGGGGTCACTGGCCGAGGCCATGGGGGAGATGGTCAAGGGGGAGGCTCCACAGTTGGATGGGACCAGAATCCCGTGGGTACTGACAGGAGCTGCCATACCCGAGCGCAGAGCAGCTTTCAGCGGCGCAACACTGTTAAACTGAACTCTGGACAGACAGCCCACGAAGCCTGGAGTGTTGTAGCGCTCGATGAGGATGGGGTCAATCTGGCCTGTTTCTACGGAAACCAAGTATATACATATATATAAAACTATAGTAAGGTGCACACATCAACCATTTGAAAGTGGTTTAAGCTTGTGTTCACACAGGCCACAATCCATAGTACCTGTTCCGAACAATGTTTGTATAGAAAGATACTAAAGAAACTAAACAGGCACATTGAGTGGCAGGTCACGTGCATGTTGCATGCATGCGTCTGGCTACAGTGACACTGTACATATACATCATCACACTATCAGGACACAGTTACACAGTAATACACACCCCTTAGTGAAATGAATTCTGCTGAAATCACTCTTACCAAACACTTTTCCCAGAAAGATACTTTTGATCAGGTTGAAGTGGGTGTCGGAGGCCTCGGGCAGGGTGTATGTGGACACTGGGTAGTGGTCCAGCTGCAGAATGTGGACAGAAAAAAAAAGGAATGAGATGAATGTGCACCTGAACATGTGATGCAGTGTGTGGTCTGTTTTCTGATTGATTGACTTTTTGAACATGTCTTTTGCTCAGATCAGATCAAATGATCATGGTCTTGAGTTAAATACATGTCAAATCAAATGTAGTCTGGTAGACAGGAAGCACTGACCTGTAGTCGTATCTCCCTTAAGTTCCTAGTTAGGTTGACCGAGTGTGGCTGTCCGTTGGCCATGTTACGATGGTCAACATCTATTGTATAAGGTTCTGCTAATCCTCCAAGACTGTAGCGGATCTGGAGAGTACCTGGACATGCACACGTACAGGGGTAAAGTCTGTTTCAGCGCAGAATACTAGCTAAAAAGATGGAGACATTATTGATGAGCCCACCATTGTGCCTGAGAACCACAGCCAAGTAGTCCTGGGTCTTGGAGCTGATGTAGACCAGGATGCTGGGGGAGCTGGAGGTGCTGAAGCTGAACACCAGCTCCTCTTGAGTCAGGTTGGCCTCACTAGAAACACTGACACCTGACAGGCTCTTCTCCTCCCGCAACGCAAAAGGTCCTGCCTCCTGCAGGAAGTCGTAACGTACCAGGGTGCCTGTCTCAAAGTAGCCGCCAACGCCTAACACACACACACACACACAGAAAGAGCAGCAGGAGGAGGAAGAGAGTCAATCAGTCACCAGAAATAATCTAATCTAGGCCGGCTGTGGCTCAGGAGGTAGAGCAGTCGCCTGTCAATCGAAATATTGGTGGTTCGATTCCCCGCCTCCCAGAGCTGCTCTGATAAAAACACACAACTGATTTGTATGTGTGTGTGTGAATGGGTGAAAGAGAAGTCTAGGTAGAAAAGCGCCATATAAGTGCAGAGCATTTACCATTTAATGCAATGATCACGGCCTTCTCTGGGTCTGATAGGCTCTTACCGTCTGTGCAGAAGGGGCCGTCATATGCGGTGAGTGAGCAGTCACAGGTGTAGCCGTTGTACTGCTCCACACACTTCCCTCCGTTCCTGCAGTGCATCCCATAACTGCTACAATGACCCGAGCAGCCTGGATTCACCCCGGGGGTCAGCTTTGCCCTCTCCTCCAGGTCTAAGGTCACACCGTTTATCTTCAGAGCCCGCATGCAGCCCAGGAAACCCCTCTGACCACTGGAGGCACCTAAAAAAACACATTCTATAGTCAACATTTTAATCTTACTGGAAAACTGTCACATTTCATCATCATCATTAGAAATTCAGCCGTCAGGGAGTATTTCTTACCAACATACAGCTCGCTGTAAAACTCCAGTTTGGTGTGTCCCTGTGGGGAGGTGAGTCTGACCTCCCTGTACTGTCCATTAAGCTGCAGCAGCGCCTCTTTTACATTCTTCTCGGCCTCCACGCGGTGCCACTGGTTGTCGTTCAGTGGCACAGGTGAGCGGATGCTGAGCTCCACCCGCTCACTGCCCACGTTGAAAGAGAAGACAACAACCGAGCCTCCTGAGAGCATGACACACAACTGATTTAACATGTCTGGAAGTACTTACTTATAAGTACTTGCTATGAATGATATGATGTTTCAGGTATTCCTTTCAAGATATTTCTTCAGAATCTGTTGCTCGACTGATAAGAGCTGGAACGGATGTCTTCTAATAATGACAAACCCAATCCCAGCAGAGCACTTCGCTCTCAGAGTGCTGGACTACTAGTGGTTCAAGCTCCTCTCCTGTGGAACCAGCTCCCAGTTAAAGTTCGGGAGGCAGACACCCTCGCTAGCTTTAAGATTAGCC
>JAUMHJ010000009.1:1394351-1405389 GCA_032361105.1 Microctenopoma lineatum
CTGTTGCCTAGTGCTTGCTCAAATGGAACTGTTGGGTTTTCTGCATTATTTTGTTTATATATACACTTATATTTTTGTCAGGTCCTAAACCTTGCTATGTAAATTGCCCGGAATTGACTTGGCGCTATACAAATAAAGATAAATTGAATTGAAATTAAACCTTACACTGTAAAGTGCCTTGAGATGACTTATGTTGTGATTTGGTGCTATATAAATAAAGCTGAATTGAAATTCACTAAACATAGACATCATATTGTGATGAACCATCTGTCAGCACATAAATCTATCAACAGGGTTCAAAGATCTCTTCTTCTTGGAACAAAGGTACTTTTGTCCTTTAAGTTTACGTATGCATGGCAAAGAAAGTACACATACAATTGCCCGGTAAGTACTTAATGTACTTCTGCCACTCTACCGCCCCCTGCTAGAAGCAGGCCTGTCTGGGGTATGCACCAAGCGCACCTTATATAACGTGTGGCGGACACAGTGGAGCCTCCCGCAGCGCGCGGATCAGCGTTACGTGATCTCCTCTCCAGCGCGTTGACTTGTGCGTCGGTCGCTCCTCTCTTTCCAGGTAAGGAAACAGCTGCAACATCCACTGGCCCATTTTAAGGAACTGGAAGTAGATCGACGCCAGCTGAGCTCGTTTTGATCAGAAACCGCTTTCTAACCACAGTGAGATGATCACTGGAATCAGGGGCGTGACTAGGGGGGGCTGTAGAAGGGTAGCACGCTGAAATTACAATTTTATTTACATTTGTTTCCTGTTGCGAACACACTAAAATCTAATATAAAGCTGAACAGCTTACAAAATCACATTTGTAAGAATTCATACACAAACCACACCTTTAAACACAATTAGCAGTTAAATTGACATCTTTTGCATTAGAGTCGACACAGTTTCCTACAGACAACACAGGTATATGACAAATACACATTATTCTATTTCCAAACACAGCCATCCAAAAAACCCGACTCATGTACACAATAGGCAAACACCAGCTCCTGACTACTTATTAACTCAGTAATGTCAGTGTGAGAAGTATAAAACTGATTTACCAGCTCAAAAAAACTATGAAAGCAGGAGGGAGAGAAATGAGAGTTCATGAAGTTCTAATGAAATTCATTACTCAATCATGTCATGTAACCAACATACTGTAACTGTATACTGTAATTTAAAGTATGTATGTGTATTGTATATGCAGTAGGCTAATACCTGACACCTACATTCTTTGTTTACAGTTTTCCTAGATTTCTTCTTTTCTTGCACAGTACATAAGCCTCATCAGAAATATTAGAGGCTACACATCAATATATAAATTGCTGTTTTCTCTAAGATCTGAGAGTCACTAACCATTTTTACAAACAGAGTGCAGACAGCACAGTATTTCATTTAAAATTAAAAGACTGTGAGTGTTTCAAAATAAAAGACTATCGTTATCAAAGGGACACAATAAAATAATTCTTTTCTTTCTTTGCGACCTGCTGGGTAATTTTACCCACAGACTGAAACTGATGGTATGGAACCTCTGGCTTAGGGTGTAGGCTATTTTTTTTTTCAGTCACGGAATTAGCATGCTTAGCTTACCTCCTACAACTTAGTGGTGCTATGCTAACTGTACACATACTTACTTATCAACTTAAACATCGACATTTGCATAATGTTTAATGCTTGAACTTCTTTTCCTACTTTGTCAGTCAAAATGTTTGGAGCAGTGGTGGTTGGCATCGGCACAACAGGGCAGGTGAGGATCAGAGACCTGTTGGCCCCAGAGCCCGGCAGTCCTGCAGAGAAACTCGCGGCTCGAGGATTTCTATCAAGGTAACACACACGTGCTGTCCAGGATGCACTGTTATGCATGGTCCTCATCACAGATCCACACAGGGATTTGCACATAAAAATGTATCGGTTATGATCATCACATGTGCAACAAGAGTGACATGTTCTTCAGCAAGTCAGATTTAATCAAAACTCGGGTGTCTTATTTTTCCAGTGTGCTTCAGTATAAAACATTGCTGTGTGTTGTGATGTGGTCTCAGCTGCAGCAGATCACCAACAAGTTTCCTGTAAAGCCGTGTGACGGTCCTTGCTTATTTCTCATCCAATATTCACAATAGTGAACCCAGAAGCAGTTCTTCTACTCCAAAAACAGGGTGATTACACAAAACTCAAAGGAAACATCCAAGGAGGTCCCGGCTTCTCTCATGTCAATAAAAGTGATTTATCATGGCTCGTGGAATATTCACATTGTCTTAGTCTCCTGCTTTCCCTTCAGCCCTTTTCAATCCTTGGTGTCATCAGGTGTGAGCACCTTTGTCATCAGGATATTTTTGTCAACAGGAGAAGCCTGGGTGCCCTGCAGGGACTGGCTCAGATTTCTGTAGAGGAGGCTGTGAGCAGAGAGGACATTCATGTGGCGTTCATCTGCACTGAGAATGTGTCACACGAGGACAGCACCAGGTAATGCACACACGGGACAGAGATGGAAGGATATGTCAGTCTGTGAAGCTCTCACATCACGTCATCATGTTTTCCATCTACAGTAGTGACCACAGTAACAACCTGTAGTTCAGCTCCACATCATAGATTTCTCTGGATACTTTTTAACTGAACCGCTGCAAAACCAAGCTGATTACTTTACTGGTAAATGTATAATTCAAACCACAGGTGTTTTCCCTTTTGACATGATCATGTGTGACAGCTGGTACACTGTCTCAGTGACAGCCAGGCCATCATGCACTAAATTCCATAATAATATATCTGCAAGTTGTCAATGTACCCACATGTCAGTTTACACAGGACCTGAAATGAAGTATTGAGCATGCTTTCGTACAACACTGAATTGTGGTCAATTTAATTTGTTTTCAAAAATAGTGTTAAAATGTCTCTGTGCTCTACTCCTGCAAAAGAGATCCTAGTGAGATGTTATGCACACTGTCTCATCAGGACATTTCTGCAGGCGGGGAAGCACGTCTGTGTGGAGTACCCCATGACCATGAATTACAAGGCCGCAGTGGAGCTCTGGGATTTGGCTCAGAAAAAAGGTTAGCACCTCTTTAACTGTATACTCCATGAGTAGGCCAATGGGCTTCAGTGCCGTGATTCAGCTCAACTCACACTTTGTGAGTGTGTTTTCCCTTTCACTGTGTGCGTCCGCATATACACCAGGACTGATTCTCCAAGAGGAACACATAGAGCTATTCACAGAAGACTACAAACTACTCAAGAGAGAGGTTGAGGGAAAAACCCTGCAGGAAGGTACTCTTCATTTTACAGGTAAGAGACGGCAGAGTGTTTCGGTTTTTAGAGTAGCATAGAAAGTATTGTCAAGTTCGGTGTGTGAATGCATTTTTCTCTTCTGGACTGGGAGAAGGAATATTTAAGGTTGCAATCCAAGCTAAACATCAGCAGATGTAACTGTGTAGATATGTTATTTGTTGAAGGTGGAGCTCTGAAGCCCGGGTTTGGTTTCCCAGCATTCAGCGGCATTGCTCGCCTTACCTGGTTGGTCGATCTGTTTGGTAGACTGTCAGTAACTGCAGCCACCATTGAGGAGGATTCTGAGAACAGTTACTGCAAGATGACTGCACAGCTGCTAACGTCTGCTACGAGGTGAGAGAGGACGTGTGCCTTTATTACTTCCCTGTCTGTGTCTCCTGCTTCTCTCATGACACGACATGAGAGCATAGATGATTACATATTGTGTAAACCCGAGTTTCCCTTCTAGACCTCTGACGTGGATCGAGGAACGGGCACCAGGCCTTCCCAGGGCCAAGAACATCAACTTTCAGTTTGACTCCTGCACTCTGACTCAGATCCCTCCCGCACCCAGAGGGACTGTGGGTCTCTTTATGCAGGACCTGATCCTCTTCTCTACCAAGCTGGCTGGACAAGTGAGTCCAGAGGAGATCCAAAGAGAGAAAACCAGGATCCTGCACTGCTTGGAGCTGGCAGACAAAATCCAGTCACTCTGCCAACAGTAGATTGGGACCCTCCAGTTTATGATAATCAGTTGATCTTATTTCATCACAATAAGCTTTTGTAAAAAGAATCAGTTAACTTATAAATACTGCACGTTTAGACCAGAGTACCTCCACGTAGAACATGACAACTGGAAAGATCATGTAACGCAGCTCACCAGCATCAAGCTCACCAAGAAGTCGTTTTCACTGAACCTTTTTTTACCATTCAAAATAAAAATCTTCATTCTTCACTCAAGTCTTCATTCTATTATTTCTCAGAATTGGTAAAAACTAGTAATCCATCCACCCTGATGCAGTAATGCTGGACGAAGGGGGGCTGCTACACACAGAGCTCCAGAAACAGGAGGAAAACTAAATGATGATGGTGAATGCTGACGTGAACCTAGTAGAGAACCCAGCTGCTAGAGCTGCTTATAACACAGTCAAACACACGAAAGCTGTCGCAGCTGAAAAACTTCACTGAAATTTATGGCCTGAGAAACTTGGTGAAATGAGCATGTTTATTACTGCTCTAAAAAAACAAACAAAACATTTGTTCACTCCGAGAGTTATTCACAGTTATTAGACCCATCGTAATATTAGTGCTGACAACAGAGGCTAGTGAATAACCACTGCTCCCCTGCCCTGTGGGGAGGAGGCAGGAGTGTCCTGGAAAAAGCCACTGCTGCTGTACAGATGTAGGTATCACACATAAAAACAGCGGTTATCACAGGAAGTGGTGTGAACAGCTGCTTCATGTGAGCAGTTTATTTTTCAGGTTGATGTACTTTGAAGTTGGTTTTGCTTGCAGTGTGTCTAGTCCTACAAATAGCAGCAGGCTTGGGACATGTTATCCAAACCTGTCAGCACCGGAGTTCCATCAAGGACGATCCCCACTGCATCCAGCTGCTGACAAACATAGATCCCCATACTGTGGGTTTTAAGCTCCTGGTGAACTTTTTCTTCTGTTGTTCTCTAAACCAAACACATAATCCAACAGTTAAAATAAAAAACGTGGCAGTCGTGGTATTGGTTAACTTGTCCTTGGGCATGACACTGAACAGTGCATAGCAGCTCAGCATCAGTGTGAGAACAGGTGAGAAGCAGAATAAAGTGAAGTGCAAAAAAACCTAAAACCTAAAATCTCTCATCACCAATTTGCCGTCTCATCACTGGAACTTTGAACACATCTAGACTTTACTGAGGTCAAAACACAAACATAAGATGGTTCATTTTATCTATCTGCAGATCATGTTTTCCATCAATAGTTTAAGAACCTAAAGTATCAGAACTCCAAACCAATCAATGAAAGGACAGCCTCACTGTCAGCAATCAATCACTTCACCTCTGTGACGTGTTTTTACGTCTACATGTAGGGACATGCAGGTGCTATGGTATTCTGTGGAATTCTAGCTGCTGCAGACAGAAAATGAGTCCATCGTGTATGGTCCGTGTAGGACTGCAGCACTTTCTGTCAGAGCAGCTAAACTTTTAAAAACTAGTTTAAGTTTTTAAAAAAGTTTAATGAAAAAAGACAATGGAAAACAATTAGGTGAAGCCATAAAACACAGTAAGTAATTACAATACTTACAAAGTAGTCAGAGATGAGCTCGTGCACACTCAACCCCATGTACTCGTACTTTCTACATACTGGTGTGTTGTACTTAACTCAATCAATCGACATTAGAGCTGCAACTAATGATTATTTTGGTACTCGACTAATCTTTCTTTTTTTTTTTCTATTAACCGTGATAATTTCATGTCTGACCATAGGCTCGTTTGAGAGGAGTTCTGTACACATTTGACCACCGGTGATCAGTGCGCAGTGCATGCTGGTTAGTTTTATGTCGCCTGCGTAGGCAACGATATCCTGAGATCAAAGCAGTCAACACAAAAGAAACAAACAGACAAAGTTACATAATAAGCCAAGAGCACATAGTAGCAGCACATGTAAGAAGAAGAATCTGAATTTAGCCAAAGGAGAATCCAGTAGACCGATGTACAGATTAAGAATCCAATAATAATGTTAGTAATAGAAATAAAGTAGAACAAAATAAATAAATAAAAGGGGAATAAATGAACATAAAAGATCCAATTCAAAATGTGTATTATTTTATAGCTTTCTGGTTTGAGACCCTGCCTCCATGCTACTGGAGAAACACAGTGCTTGACCTGAAGATTAGGACAGAAGGATCACACATCAATGACATGCTACAATGGTCAGAGACATTTTATTTACAGAGGTGAATACATGAAATGATCAACACAATGTGACTGTTACCATCTGGACAGGCGACTTTCCTGTAAGAAGCTAGATCTGAGTAGCTTAACTCAAATTCAGTGCTGGGTGCTGTTACACTCGTTACAACATGTCAAATGTTTCTCTTGGTCTTCTGCAAGAAAAAACAGTGAGGTATTGTGGTCTTACAACATGGTCACCTATAAGAACCCCTGATGAAGACTATTTGGGACACAGACATGACCAGCATGTGTCAGGTTATCCTTTTTAAATACATTTGCAGAGATTCTTAAAAGCACGTTCGGGTTTAGATTTTATGTGGGACACCTCTGTAAGTCTCTCACCAGCAACATTTTTCCCTTGCGTGGACCGTCATGTGTTGTGTCAGATTTCCTTTCTGTACAAATCTTTCACCACATACAGGACAGCTGCATGGTTTCTCACGTGCATGGATGGTCAGGTGTTGGGCCAAAGTTCCTTTTTGTGCAAATGTTTCTCCACAAACGGGGCAAGTACAGGGATTCTCCCGCGTGTGGACAGTCAGGTGTTGTGTCAGGTTTCCTTTTTGGGCGAATCTTTCACCACAAACAGGACAGCTACATGGTTTCTCTCGAGTGTGGATCATTGCGTGTTGTGTCAGGTTTCCCTTCTGAGAAAATCTTCTTCCACAAAGAGAACAACTGAAGGGTTTCTCTCCTGTATGACACCTCAAATGTGTCAACAGATGGTGCTTCTGGCCAAATTTTTTACCACATTTCGAGCAGGTAAATGATTTATTGGTGGAATTAGTCACAGTGTTATTTTCAGGAATCCTGTTTATCCTATTATTCAAATCTCTCTGCTTTCTGATCTCGCTCAAATCATCACCAATGACCATAGCATCAGCTTCAGGATAGTGTGGCATCGTGTCATCACATGTGGAAAGACTAGCTACCAAGACCCTGTGTGGTTCTGGTTCTCCACAGTCCTGTCCATCAGCTTCTGTTTTTATGTGTTCAGGTGAGCTGCTGGCTGGAGGCTCCTGGACTCTGCTCTGAAACTGTTGGGGCTGAGTTTTCTTTTCAGCATCCTCACTCTTCACATGGCTGAATAGGAACCCAGTGGTATCCTCATCATGCAGTCCTTGTGGATGAACAGTGACTTCATTACTGGTCCACAAATCTTCTTTTTCCTCTTTTAAATATGGGCCATCTGGATCCTCGTGGTCAAGGCTGGGGTTCCACTCCCGCTCCTCTGGCACCTCTTCTTTAATCACCAACTGCTGTTGAACGCCTGCAGACATTGAAAAGTCAAACACACAGTTAATCAGCCACCCCATTAGTGTTGCCCAAATCCACCATTAACCATGTCTTAAACATGCATGTGCAGCAATGGTTTGCAAATTTCTGGAATTGCCAATTGACAGTTGGTCTGGAAAGGCTGACAAAACAATCTGTAATGATTTCATGAGAAAGGGCTTCCTCCTGGTGCGAGTACCTGGCACACGAGGAGCAAGATGTGTAGTAGTAGTAGTAGTAGCATCACCACAAGAAGGTTAGAGATGTCGGAGGTGGAAGTAACCTCTCTCCACAACCAACACTGCTGCACAGTTTGCTCAGTGTCATGTGGAGAAGCTATGTTCAGTGGACCGAATAGATCTGACCCCGGACACAGACACTGACTGTATCATGGTTTTGCTTTGTTGCTGCCTGTGGAAGACCATCTTCAGTACCAGTAGAAACCAGCAAAGAGACTCTTAATACTGAAGCTCAGCAAAGTGGATCACGCAGCAACAAACAACTTGGAAACACTTGAACCACAGTGTGAGAGTCTACACCACGCTACTATGAGTAACGTTACCGTCACTCTTCCCTGTGTTTGTCTGTTTAAATCACGTTAACGCGAAGCTAACATAGAGCATGTGACCACTTCAGTGAGCTTACTGTTGTCGTACGTGTGGTTAAAGGTGCATTAACCTGCGGGAGGCTGCCGCTCCTCTTCCTCCTCCCGTCCGGGACGCGTATCCCGCAGCTGGCGACAGCGGATCTTCACCTCCTCCTCATATTCGCTTATTGTTCTCTCTATGTGGCCCATGACCTCCTCCATCGCCGCAGTGAGCCGCTGCCGGATGAAAAGCTTCAGACTATGGAGTGTCCGCATGGTCCACACACAACCAAACGAGGACCGCCCTGCGGCTGAACACTCTCCGGTGTTTTGGTTGCAGCGAGTCGTTTCTCTTCTTCTGGCTCGTTGGCGGCTGGTGAACAGCTTTAAACCAGCACCAGCGCCACCTGCTGGACAGCAGCGTGTAGCCGCTGGTTGTCTGATACCAAGTCAAAACGTTATTATTTTTGCCTGCTAAAAAAACGAGCTATTTTTTGCTTAATTTGAGTATTATTGAAGTAACACAGTTATTACTTTCTGATTTTGTGATAATTGTGAATGAGTGCAGGAGGATCCAGTACCAGAAACAGAACAGCAGGTGTGGACCGGAGCGAGAGAGTCTGGACACAGATAAGAATTAATATGGATACCAGGGTCACAGTAAGTGTTTGTACTTAGTCGTAATGAAGCTGAGCAGTTGGCAGGTAAGTAGAGAAGCAACCCGACGGGTTGAGAGGTGAGTCGTGAGTCAGTTCCAGGTGAACCAGGAAGTGAGGAGAGCAGGGGATGATGGGTAGCTAAGTGCAGGAAGATAGCTGGTGTCTCTTGGTCCTCCACCAGCCAAAAAGCTTGCTCAAGTTCTGTGTGGAAGCATTTTATAGTTAGTGCTGCAGACAAAACCAAAGTAATATGTAATATGTGCACAAGTCAATTCAGCAGAGGCTGAGATATCAACATCTGTCAACATCTGCTATGCATAATCACATGCACTTAAATTAAAAATTAAATTATTGGTTGTTGGTAATGCCTGTTATGTTATTTTCTTTTCAATGACATTCCTTGTTACATATTTATTGCTGGATTTATATAAAAACACCAACTAATATTGCATATCGATAATTATTATAATGGATATAATTAGAATATTTGAAAAAAGAATACACTATAATGAAAATTAAAGATAAAAAACCCTGCCTATTTTCAATTCTACTCAAATACAAATACAAATACTTTTCCCCCTCAACAAATAAAAATACAATGTAGAAACTCAATACTCAGGTAACACTGCAGGTTTAGCCTAAAAAGCCTATAGGTATATATATGCAGTAGTTATTATCACAATGAGCTGCAGTGGCATTTTCCTGTCCCTGAACGTCTCTTTAGCTGTCTGTCTGGCATTTAGTTTTCTAGTGCAGAATGTACTGGGAACAGGTGGGATGAGAGTAACAAACATTCAGGAGATTCATTCTAATGAGATGGTTGAAAGCGAGTACTTGGTATTTTGATCTTGGAATCTGTACCAAGTTTAGACGTCACAGTACCACACCTGTTTTTGTTACGTCACTTTGTCAGTCTCTTGTTGATTTTAAATCAGCAGGTTTTTGTAGTACTGTAACTACTCAGCAAAGTACTGATAAGATAGTTTTCTGTATCAGAACTTTCTCTTGGTTTTAGTTTTGTTTCACTGTATGACCATAAGCCAACTGGTTTTTGAATGAGTAACAGCCTTTGTAAGAAGCTGACTTGAGAAAGCTTAGTGAAGGACCTAAAAGAAGTCCAGTTGCTATCGGACCTGGATGACTCAGATCTTTAAAGATCTTTAAAGATATTTGAAAGAAGTTTATTCATTCTTGTAAAATTTTTGCCTTTTATTTTCGTTTTTCGTTTTATTTGAATGCTGAAACATACAATTGTTGCGTTGGTCCTTTTTTCTAGAGGCCTCTTATGTTTGATGTTCGTTTTTCAGCCACCAGAGGGCACTGTGTTTCTGTGTTTTCCTGATAACGCTCAGCTTTTCCTTTTCTTTAGTTTAGTCCTTATGTATAAGTCTGTGGAGTCAAGTATTCCTCAAGCCTGGAGAACTTTACTTTTTTAATTCTAGCAGAAATGTATAAATATCAAAAATAAAAGACGTTATACGTGTGTAAGGTGCATACAATATGTTTGCAGAGCATCAATTAGTCTTGACACAAAAATTCAACTTTTACAAAGTTATAATTTCTCAAGTTTTGTTTAGACTGTCCGTGAAAGGTGAGAATTCTGCTATATGTTTATTATTGAGGTCATAGAGGTCATGACTCCATTAGTTTTAAATACGATGGCCAAAACGTTAGAAGCACCAAAGTAGATTTTAAACAGGGCTATTGTGGTTCCTAGACTTCAGAGCAGTGGCGGATCTAGACAAATTTACACGGGTAGCAGAGTGGGAAATGGTCTTGGTCATTGCTAGACCTCCTCTTGAAGTATGTGAAAACCCCTTTCATAAAATACACTCGGTATTATCTCTTCTTACAATAAACAATTTTTAGGTAAAAATGAGGATGAAAAGGTTAAATGTAAAATATATGTAATATAGATAATCCCACAGAGTCAGAGGTGGATTAAGGTAGTCATGAGCCACTAGGCTCCACTTTGTTATGGGGCTTCTTGCAGAGGAAATACACAGCCCCAGTTATACTCCTAAAAATGTAATGTTACTGTTACAGTAACATTACTGTTACCCACTCGATCATACACAGGAACACATTGACAGCATTTATTCTAAAGCTGTAAGGCTGAACTTTTTAACCCAACAGGTGCAATAATGGTAAGTCCTACCAACCTGCCCAGTGCTTCTTCTGCTGCTCCTTGTTGTTATGATCTCTGTTACCTGCTGTCCTTTTAGTTGTGCTTTCTATCTCTCTCTCTCTCTCTCTCTCTCTGTATCTCTCCTCAGGTATCCTCGACCTTGGAGCTGTGGTTGCTGGTCCTACC
>JAUMHJ010000009.1:1411363-1426992 GCA_032361105.1 Microctenopoma lineatum
TCTGTGTTACCTGCTGTTCTTTTCTCTCTCCTCTGTCCACTAACCCCAACCGGTCGAGGCAGATGGCCGTCCACCCTTAGCCTGGTTCTGCTGGATGTTTCTTCAGTTAAAGGGAGTTTATTTTCTCTCCACTGTCACCTGTGCTTGCTTAAGTGGGACTGTTGCTATGTAACGTGCCCTGCTGAGAGGCCTTAGTGGGATGGGGCACACTAAAACCAATGCAAATGTTAACGTGTGTGGTAGCTTACAGCAGAGAAGTGATGACCTGTGAAATATGAGAAGGTATGTGCATTGGAAAATGGTTGAGGTTTGACACTGTCTCTCGTTCACATACCTGTGGCAGCCCGATACTGATGCGTTTGACCTTGGTGATTCTCATGGCAAAATACTAGTACTGTACTTCTGAAACTGCAGGATGCCAACTAAGTTCTTCATAATCTCCTCCTGATAGGACAGACAGATAGGCACAGTCCGACTATAAGTGGGGAAGAGAAGTTCAGAATAAAAGGTTTAACTTTGACTGATGAATGTCTGACTCTTGCAGGTTTGATTGTCATGCACTTTATGGACCAATGGTTTCATTTGTTTAAGTAAGTTCAAATGTTTTGCTAGTTAACATTTTTTTCAATAAAACAATAAAAATCAATTGTAATAATTCTGGAAACATTATTCATCTATTTGATCGATAAATAAGAAAACTTAGTTAGGGAAATGTTCTTTTTTAAAACCTGTTCTTACATCAGAAATACAAAAGATAAAACACATGAAATCTGATCTGAATTTTTGCTTTTTTGCCTCGGAGGACCTCCATAGCAATGGCTGTGTATTTCACAAAGACTTTTTTTTTACTCAGTAGGAATTGTAATTGGCTAACAAACTATAAACTCTGCATACACAGCACATAGTGTTGGTCGGTTACACTGCTTTACGCACTCGTTACACATTATGTAACATACATTTTTTGTGTTAACGCTTCACTTCCCAGTCTTTAGTCTTATGATGCAGTTTCCAGGCAAGCCAGAAACTCTCAGCCACCAGAACTATTTTGGTCACTGTAGATCCCAGCCAACTTTCACACTTCAGAGTTAGAGCAGCAACTCTAATGGAATAGGACACTGCATACAAGAGGCCAGATCAACTTCAGGGAATGCCTCTCTTTCCTTCCCAGCCATTGTCTGAATGCACTAGATGAGGCTGTAATACAGGGCTACACGTCTATTTATTAACCGCAATAATATAAAGAATACACAAAGGCAGAATGTAAAATGTAAAACCACTTTTTAATAACCTTCATAGAAACGACTGTCAAAAAAAAAAAGTTGAACTGTAAAATAACTGATAACAATATGTGCACGTTATCACCAGCAACAGTCAAAGTAACAGTTGATTTTAGCAACAAACCAAATACTGAAAATACAGACTGAATAGATCTAGAAAACAAGGTTTTCTAGATACTGAGTGTACAATGATGTAGAAACCCTGTAAGAGAGAAAAGAGATGATCATTTCATTATTATTTCAGATATCCTGTGGCTCAGTGGGATAAACATGAGACTGGGATTCAGGAGGTGGCAGGATCGAATCCCAGCCCATCCCTCGTACCAGGTGTGTCCTTGAGCGAGACGCAGAGAAAGACTGCCGCTGCTCACTGCTCCCCCTTAGTTGAAATGCAAAAGACTAAGTTTGTTGTAACATGTAAACGTGTCATTTGCAATAAAAGCAGATTATTATTCTCATACCAGTCATAACAGATTGTCCTGGCGCAGCAGAAACACTGAGGGCACATTAGGCAGAAACATTTCTTTCTTAAGTTAAACGACAAACATGTTTGAGTTCATACACAAACATTTAAGACAAACTTTGTTCTACACTGACTGGTCTCATGAAATGAATGACATGGGTTCCACATTTCCAAATTTGTTACCAAATCTAATTTAGGCAATAAAAACAATCCTGAAACCAAAGACTCACACACTTGTCTTTCTGGCTCTCTTTAAATACATTTGACCACAGAACTAGCAAGACAAGCTCCTTTCTTTTTCAGCCTCAGGTGACCTCTTTTTGTAACAACTTTGTTTCCTCTCTAAGATCAAACTTGCATGCAGAATGCTTCCTCTGCTTAAAACTGAACACCACCCACACTCAAGCAAAAGAACTGAAAGTTCAGAACAAGATCACCTACATCTTATTTATGAGCAACACGTGTTTCCGCCTACCATAGTGCTTCCTCACGGTAAGCTGCATATTATCAACTATACTGATGGAAACCTGGGGTAGAGACAGACATTTCTACTTAATGAGCATAAAGGACTGCATTACAAACAAAACAGGGTGTTAGGTTAGGTGCCATGTTGCTACAATGATGGTTTATCAGATGTTTAACTCAGTATTGTGAGACAGGGTGTTAAATAAGGAAAGTTATTTAGATGATTTCTGTAGCAATGATCATGAGTTGAAGGAGGCTGCTCAGTTTAGCAATGTGTTCTATGAGCTGTTCTTGGGTTGTCTTGGCTGACAAGCTCTTCCAAGTTGCATGTAAGACTTGGACAGCACCTGTGAAAATGCAGATCAGGGTCAATTTATCAGGATGTCACACTTCTCAGCTACTCTGAGAAAGGTTTTGCCAGGGTGCCGGAAAGGATTCTTACCAACTCTTCACTCTTGCAAAGCTGCTCAAGAGGTCATGGAAGTTTGCCCAATATAGTCTAGTTGTTTCCCTAGACGTTTAAGGTCTTGTTCACGATGACAGGAACCTTGATGCTGCGTCGGCAGTATTACAGACAGTGCACCAGGCTGATGATGAGTTAGCTGCTAAATAAGGACAAAGCCAGTCAATCTACATTACATCCCTATGGTCACCTCACCTGTGGTCATGTGACTTGGGTAGTGGCCAAAAGGACTTTTCTCTGTATGATGGCCAGGTTCAGCACTAGACAGAGGCATCTTTTTTGGAGTTGGAGTTTAAGTTAAAGTGGTATAGACACCCTGATAGGGTCTGATAGAATGTTCAATGGGGACCTCCTGCTTGAGGTTTCTGGCTACATGCAGCTGATGACCCTATATAACATGCTGAAGAGAATATATACTGTATGTTATGTGATCTGGGAATGCCTGATATGCCTTAGGATATATTACTATCTTGCTGAACCTACAGCCATATAACCTGACACTGGGTAAATCTGTGAAGTTCCAGTTCAGCAGCAGACATGTGGCTGTAGAGATACTGTGTTTTAAGGTTGGATCAGACATCACAGCAGTGGTACTTCACACAGTTGTTACACATGCATTAAAATTAATCTAAAACACATTTCTTGATCCTAACCTCAGGACTTTTCTTGTCTAAACCCAACCTCATGGGGGACTTTGGTCTTAAACTCAAGTCTTCAGCATCACCGTCATGCACAGTAAACAGCAAATCACTTAGCAGCGCATCATTCATATAACCATTATGTCTTGTTGAAAAACATGATCAGCATTGCAATTTTATTGTATGTGAACATAATCTTTAGGAAACAGGGTTGGTAGAAAAAAGTAGGAAAGTGTCACATCCATGAAACTAACACCGCTTACACCAGCATCAGTCCTACAAACTGATTTCATTCTGGGACAAACAGAAACTATACAGTATGTTTTGTGGCAGTTTGCATGGTCTAAGATTGTCTGTAGCTTCAAGAGAAATATCCTGGATCTGTTTTCAATGAATGTAACACTAGCATTTTTACAGCATTCAATGTGACAGGAGATGTTGTCTTACTGCGTGCTGGGAAGAGAAAAATCCTGGAAATGGGTGTTGATCTAATGCTGGTGTTTTTGTTTTAATATTTTTAAATCAGTTTAAACATTATTAAAGTGCATTTATGTAACAGGGGTGCATTGCCCTAATATGGTAGCAGTATCGGATCAGTCTCGGTATTTGCTTGGTATTGAAGTGATACCAAGCCACTATTGTATATCCCACACCTGGGCATGCGCAATCTGTGAAGTGATGATTTCGCTAGAATAAATTAATGTTGCTGCACAACATTGCAAGTGACTTCGCTGGAGAATGGGTGTAATGCAGTTTTGGCATTTCATCATCATTTGAACTTTCACACTGCATATTTAACACCATAACATTGGCTCACTTGACCTAATACCCTTTCCTGAAATGACTATAATCCCACACATTTCTTTACTTATTTCTCCACAATAGTTCTGCACCATTTATCTTTGCCATAACACAATGATCACACTGCACACTGTCTTTTTAGCCATTATAAACACCACCTCTCCCAACTAAACATCACAACTGCAGATGCTGGAGCTTAGATAAGTACTAATCTAATCCCCTCTGCCTCTGTTCATCAAGTTGCTGTCTTATCCCAAAACTGGTCTTTATGTACTATAATTACAAAACATGAATAGGAAAATAAATACACATTTCTTTAACTACAAAACGGCAGCTTTATGCTGTTTATAATTTTTTGTTTCCATTATTATCTGAAGGGTCACTGTTTGGTGACATGTCACTGCAAAAAGCTTGTGACTTTTTTAGACACAAGCTAGGCGTAAAAATATTATTTATTTTCCCCAAACTTTATAGTTATAATTTATAACATTTAAGAAAACTCAAATTTGCCAAACCTCCAGTGTACCAAGACCTTATGTAAACTGTTGTCATCATCAAGCTAGAGCGTTCAGCTAGACTTCAAAAGGATCTGTTCACTGAATTTGTTTTTGCACTGTACACATAATTATATGTCACACATTTTGTGATCACGTGAACTTAAAAACATACAGGATCCTTTTCAAATAAAATGAACACAACCAAAAAAAAAAGATGGATTCTCTCATCCCTACGTAACAGTGACATCTCCCACTGTTACTGACAAACCGTATTATAAAACCCCTACTTTTAATATCTCCCCAACTGTCAACAGTTAGTCACATGTAATCTGATTGAATCGACATAACAGAACCCCATATCTGAAAGCTACGCCACACATTAACTCCAGCAATCACAGTGGTAACATATTTAAGACAATGCTTTCTCTTTTCCTAATGTAAACTTAAAGAGTTTAAATATTTATATATCTAAGCCTTTCACGCCCTACAATGCTTGTGTTAGCAGGGCTAATACTATTCTTTAACCTAGTGTTCACACATTAGCAGCTTTCAGTACATGTAAATACCTGGAAAATGTTTCCCAGAAGACATAACTATAGAGAACTGCAAACCCAAAAATAAAGCTAAAACTCTAAAACAGAGCTTTACTCTGCAGCACTGTTAATTTATACCATGACCTCCTGGCAGAGAACAAAGTCACATAACCAAAATTCTCTCTTTGATCACTTATTAGAGTGTACATGGTTTCAACAGTACGTAGCATTTCATATACAAACTTAAAATACCAATCCAAACCCGAGTCTTCACTTCAACCAGCCAAATCTAAACAGGACACTACATAGAACAAAACTAAATCATCAACATCATCCAACCTATGCATTAATACCTTTGTAAGTATGTAATCAATCAATCATCAAAGTCATCCGCAGAATAATACTTCAACTCTATTAAATAATGTTTGCTTGACTGTACATTTAGTTACATTCTGTTAAAAATACATTTTACAGTCACAGTAACCTGTCATTTCCTAATGATCAGGAAATTCAAATCCATCATCACATGAAGAAATGTAGCTTATTCTAACATAATGAATGTTGATAATGAATCATAATCATTAACGTCTCTTATCAACAGATCAAATCCAATAATAATGATACATCAAGAATTAGTCATAGATTGTTGACAATTAGATTAGCCATTTTTCAGCTTAATATGCTGAAACGACATATTCAAATAATTCATTAGTTATTTAGTTCATAAATAAATAAATAAATTAGTATACATTCCCCTGTAAAGAGAATGTACCTAGCAAACTCTTTAGGTTGTGCCAAATACTTTATAGAGCAGGGTTCCTTATACTGGTTCTGGTTCAATGTTTTTACTACTGCATGGTAACTACAGTGGATGGCAATGGTTCTATGAAACCAGTGAAACTGAACATTTATCAACTTAGCATCAATAAAGCAATGAATTGTATTTTGAGATCAATTGAAAGCAAAACACAAAAATACTGTATGTTTCTGATGCAAGCATTAGCTCTAAGCAGCTAACTACAGTGCACAGTTGTACCTTAGTGTGTTGAGTGTTAAAAATGTTGATCCAAAGGATGGTTTAAAGAGAAAGAATATCAGCGTGTAACAGGTTTTGTATTTAAGAACGTATCTCAGACTCTCAGACAAACATCTGCCCCTGTACACTGTAGAACACATTAAGCATTCCAGCTCTGGAGATACATTTATTGCTGCTGTCATTGTGGTTTATTAGGTGATACTGTCACCTTCAGTGTGTTTAAAGATCAACTTTTAGCTTAATTCACATATGTTAAAATGCAATTAAAGGTTTTTGTGCTCACTGCAGCAACAGCTTGAGCTTTGGCCATGCCTATCTGCAAACTAATTGTTGGTCAGTCACATCACCAACACTGTTCATTCTCCACTGTGTGCCTGACTTTCACACAGTGGAGTCTTAAAATGTGGCTCAAGGCTTCATTTTATCATGGAACTGGGGCTTTGAATTAAAATGTATTGAATTTGAATGTAGTTAAATTTACTCTTATATACAGCTATCATCTTCCAAACTCCAACTGTCATAAACAACATACAAAAGCCAGAGTTAAATTAAACTCAACAGGACACATGCGGTGCATACATCCATTAATGGTTTGGCACTACAGTGTCACTGAAATGAGATGCAAGCAGTTCATTCTTTCATTCAAAGACAAAATGAAACCTGTTTCTAAAAATCAGGTAAGAAAAATACAGTACTATATAAACTTAAATTGAATAAGGTTGTAGTGAAGTTCTCTAAAAGCAACTTTTGGACTAAAATCCCTCTGATTGTCTAACGTTCACCTGATGTGGTATAAAAAACAGAAGGCACTAAGACCCACAGACAGATAAAAACAGATATGAATAGATCGATATACTGACTGATAGAAATAGAGCCACTCTCCCAGGACCCGGCACAGGAGATTCAACCAAGCGCTTCACATTCCTGGCCAGGCCCCCCGCACCCACCACCACGTCACTCTGTAAAACAGTAAGGCAGCTGTTGGCTTCCATCACCTCAAAGTGCATCTCCAAACATATCCAGTCCAGCATTCGCCCACACAAGCAGCAGAATCAAACACACATGTAAACCGCACTGAGATATGCGCTGGCTTGGTTTCCACGCAGAGTTCTCTCCACCACTGCAAAAACATGTAATGCAATGAAATAAAACATGGCATATGAGCAGTGGAAGGCAAACTGAAATGTCTTCTTCTCTTCCTCCTGGTGGATCATTTCAGAAACAAATTCCCCTCCACTCAGCTGGACCAGGAACACATTCTTTATTGTAGCACTTTAAACCTTCCAATGAGCTGACTGTTTGGATGGAAGTGGAGCTACAAGCAGGCGAGCACACATATTACAGGCATTTCTAGGTAGTATAGATGCCGGACCTAACACTCACATCCACTCTACTCTCCTGTTATTTCTAACCCTGATAGACAGTCCATAGTTGAGGGCTAAGGGGTTCATGACCAATCAGTGAACGCTTGCTTCAGCTTTCACTGCACTCCGAGTGGAGTCACAAATCATTTCCAGTCCCTTCAGGGTGGACTGCGCCGCCAAAGACAGTCATTTGTCCATCCAGAGAGAGAGCGGTGGAGGTTTCATGTTTCTCTCTCTCTGCCTTTTTCTTCCTTCTCTCTGCTCCATAAGTGTCTTTCCTACACTTCTTCTTCTTCTTCTCCTCATCCTCCATCTATTTTCAGTCATCTGTTTTGTCCGTGTCCGCCCTTCTGACTGGTGCCATTTCTTTTAAGAGGCTTCTTTGGCTGATGGAGAGTTAGCGGCTCAGGGAACTAAGTTGGAAGATTCCACTGCAGGGTCAGAGAAGTTGGTGTTTAGGAAAAGAACTGCCCTTATTAAGTTGGATGACATTCAAGGACTGCGTTTGCATGTATTAACACACTGAAATAGAAACACAAGTTTTTAAAGAATAATACAATGATCAGAATAGTGGGTGGTGGAATCATGCAGGAAGCAGCATCATAATAAGTGTGTTTCTAATGTTTTAGCCTCCTCATGTATGTAATAGTAGTCGTGTATGTAGCACAGCACTGGCTTAAAATGAATGAACGTTTATATATAAAAAAAATTACTATAAAATCTTACCTGAGTGGAGATTTGATCAGGTGAGGAAATGGACAAAAATGATTGCTAGACCTACATTCAACAGCATTACAAGAGCCACCAGGACAGAGTTAGGGCCCTGAAGAAGCACAAAAACAAGTCAGTCTCTACAGTATACAACTGTATGATTCAAATGAAAAATGAGCCTTCTTCCAATGTTAGAAGACAGAGAAATAAAACGTGATAAGTTCATACTCCATGTTGAATATCTTAGCTTGCAAATAGCTTTTACAGCAGCTCAGAAGCACTACAGCTTTTTCCATTATTGATTGATGGATTCTTCCTAAGATATTTTAGGACGCTTTGCACAAATAGCATGTTTAACGATAAGGACTACAGATCCATTCAGCGATGGTCAGCTCAAGGTGCTGTGAGGGCAGTTTCAAAAGCTTTAGCTTGGCTGGTATTAGTCTTTGGAACAATTTATAGATAAATTACTGATTATCAGAATATTCATAATGAAAAAATATCCCCATAGTGTCACAGTATAGACAGGAGCTCTGTTGCAAAGGTCTGTGAGATAAAGGATCTGAATTAACTGATACCATTGCTACAGTGAGTAAAGACAGTGGGTTTTACATTAAAAATCTGTGTAGGTAACTCGATCTAACTCACCGACGACTCCTCTACAATGTCTGGAGCTATGTCTACACTGGCTTTCTTGGTTTCTGCCAGGCTCTTTGGTTTGGCTGATTCTTGTCTTTTTGACTTGGACGGCTCTGGTGCTTTGGTGCTATCTTTTGGTGGAACTGGCAAAGGGCTTGGGTTTGGCAGAGATTTTGTCGCTGGTGTCCGAATCGGTTTGGCCTCTGGTGGCAACCGGGCAAGGCTTGATGGGTGAAGGTCGTAGTCTGTGCCGACTGGTTCTTCAGGGGGGGGGGTCTTGACATCTGCCTTAATGTAGTAACCGTGGTACTGGGAGTGAATCTGCCCATTGCTGGGGTAACTGCTGAGCATAGTAACAACTGGTTTGGCTGCAGGAGGAGCCTGTTCCTGTTGCTTCACTTCGTTCCTGAGAGAAAGTTTGGATGCTGCCTTTGTTATACCTGCAGAAGAAGAAGAAAAGAGAAGCTGTTGAGCAAAGAACAATTACTGGCTGACATATTGGAAATGTCCATTTCTGACCCAAAGCTGACAGGTCTTCTGAAAACCTGTGTTAGGCTTAGCTTCATGTTGTAATAAAAATAAGAGTGACAATAGAACAAATTAAGACATTTTCCTTTGTAATACCCACACAGCATGACAAGGAACAGACTAGAGAAGTCTGCTTTCTGAGTCTCCACCCATACAAATAAAGGATATTTCATTAAAATCAAAGTGCCTACCTGCTGTCAAACAGTCAGCTGTTGGGGTTTTGTTCTCTTTTCCAGCAGGCTTTGTGGGAGGAGCAGTAACAGAAGTTTTACTGCTGAAAAGGGTCTTTTTAGGGGCAGTGGGTGAAGGAGCAGGGCTAGGAACTGGGCTGTCGGAAGGAGACTGGGTGGGTGTTGTTCCTTTCCGGTAGAAGTGGGGGCTGCCTGAAGATTTCTCCTTTTTCTCCTCCACAGGATCCTCCTTCACCTCTACTGGCTCATTATACTTCTGCCGTATGTAGTCAGGGCCTGGAACAGCACACAGAAACAGACCGAAATGAGCCCCACATTCAATAACATAACTATGGGAACAATACAAGGCAATGATGCAAAATTCAAGAAACATAATAATGAATAATTACCCATGATAATAAACCTATGCCATACGGTGACTGACTGTTCTATACATTGTGCAATCTATGAAACAAATCTGAAATAGGAAGGTAATGATAGCGAAAAGAGTATAGAGTTACCATACCAAATGTTAGGAGGATATATATAGCAGGTAAAAAATCTAATTCTTAATTTCTACATAACTTCTTCTACATACTCTCTGCACAACTTCACGTGAGCTAAGCAGAGTAATACCATATTCATAATTTAAGCTTAGGAAACAGCCAATGATTCATTATAATAATAATAATGAATACTTTATTGATCCCCTTGGGGAAATTGTTGTTTGGACAGCTGCTAGACCAGTATCTGCGCTACTACGGGGTATCAGTGTCTTGTCCAAGGACATCTCAACATGTAACCTGGTGGGCCTGGGAATCGAACTCACTCAGCCTTGGCTTTGAAGACGACTGCACTACCCACTGAGCTGTCATACTCTATTTCATATTCCAGATGAGTCAGTCACCTTGTATCATGTGAGTATCCTGATATAGTGAGCAGACATAACAATGGTTATTCCCATCTTCTCTCCTCACTTAGTCAACAGTAGTCAAAGCTCTTGATGTCAAATGTGAACAAATGAACAAATGGCAGGGGACATCAGTTGTAATAAAAACATTTATTAATCAATAAAGAAATAATATGCTCACAGACACCTTCCTGTGCAACTATGTAACAAATCTCCCCTTTTCACCTTGTCAGTAGTAAAAGTTATCAAAAAAAAAAAACAGATCTGGATTTCTTGGAAACATGAACCTGTGTTTCACCTTTGACATTTTCCGGTTTACTGTGTGTTGTACTGTTGCTGCTCTTACAGTACCTGGTTGATGGAAACTCGGGGACAGCTCTCTAGCCACAGCTCTGGCAATATCTGAGTCCTGAGCGGCTGACTGTGCAGCCTGGTCTGCAGCATCTGCTTTGGCTCGAGCGTGAGATGTCCTGTAAAAATACACAGATATAATACCTAGACTCAGTGGGAGTATATATTAACTAATATACTTGATTATCTCTTGTTTTCTGGTTCATAAAAATCACACACCACCGAGCAGATTTTTGACATTTCATGTACATTTTCTAGTGATGCAATGGATCAAAAAAGTCATGGTTCGCATCGGATCACGGTTTTAAGTCACGGATCGGGTCAATTTTTGAAACAACAAAAAAAGAAGACAAATTTAACTCAATTTATTCAGTTAAGTATATTTTGCCCATTAAAAAAACATTGAACTTTAGACTCATTCCACTCAGTTATATAATTACAGATGAAGGTGCAATATAGTGCAGGAGAACAATTTTTATTTAATGTGGACACAATAAAAAACAACCTTAAATGCAATTTAAGGCATAATTGGTCTTACTTTGAACATAGGGAGAGAAAGAAGAACTAGCTTATATCCACATCATCAAAAAGAAAGAATAAAGCAAAGCATGTTTTTCAAAAACATGAGGATGTCTACATTTTCTTCGGAAAGTGTAGGTATATTTTCTGTAACTATGTCTCCTGCTGTTGAGAAAACCCTCCTGCCAGGCACAGCAAGATGACGTCTTCCCATTTAGGCAAGGAGAGTGTATTTAGTAAAAATACCCATAATTTTAATTTCATCCGCTGTTGACTGTGTGCCAGGATTATGAAAACCAATTGTTGCACTTTTACACTGAATCTTATGTCTGGGTATAAAATAGATCATTAAAACTCAAGACACTAAGAGCAGTATGCTGCTCACACTGGCTGTAGAATAGTGGGGAGCGGGTGCTTTTCTGTTCTACAGTCTGCTGATAAGTGTTGCTGTATCGTCTAATAAAAAGGGAAAGTATTAGTGTGTTATCATTAAACTCCAGTGCTAACAAATCCATTTTCTGGCTGCAGTGTTTTAGACAACTTCATGTTTTTAGTCAGTGCCCAGCTCCAGGAGCAGGTCATGAGTTGCGATAAGTCAACTTTCAAATAACTTCACCTGAATGATTGAGAATCTTCACCAACATTTTATATTGTATTAATTTGAAATAGAAATAAATGCTTTTTGGTACAATAACCCACAATAACATAAAATTATGAATTAAATAAAGAATATTATACCGCTATATAATATACTTTATTGTGCCAAGGCATAAGATTTTCTTGGGGCTACTGCTGCTGCAGTGTGTTGCCAATGTTTAGGGAAAGATAAGACTCGTCTGGAAAAGAGACGATAGCAGACGGCGGCAGCAGGAGGAGTAACTGAAAGTCACTATGAAGTCTGACAGTTTCTATCGTTTCTAGCAGTATCAAGCTCCCATTTGTACTGTGTGTTGCAAAAACTCACATCCTGTGAGATCAGATGCAGATTAAATCTAAATGTATTTTCTACTAACTGTTTGCTGTTAAAATGCTGCAGAAGATGGTGAGTTTATGGTTGAACCTCCATCAATCAATAGAAAAACAAGACCTGTCTCTTATTTAGACTGTCAGGACTGAAACATCTGTTATTTTGAAATCTGACAGTAATCTGTGATTTAACACTAAATGATAAAATCAGTTTTTTTCTGACCAATCACAGAATATCTTCTTTAAAAGAATTGATCTCCACAGTGAAAACTCAGACTGATTAATCTAAATGTTTAAAAGTAAATAAAAGAGGAAACGTTTCTACTGAACATCCTGTTGATCCAACACCTAAACCAATATCAACCAAAATCAGGTGACAGCAGGCATTCCCCTCATGCCCTGAGGTTTTGAAGCCATTGGAGACCAACTGCAGCACCTTGCCCCCAAATCTACAGCTGGTTATGGTTATGGTTGTCTACGTAGCCATGACAAAACTAACCGGCATGCACTGATCACATCAAAACTGATGTTTTACATCACCAGTGAAACAAAAACTACAGGCCGGGTTTTACCCACAACCCTATTGAACCAGATTGTTTCAGTTTGTAAGGGGTGAAAAATAAGGACAACAAAAACGGAAACTTCTTGATTAAATGACCTTCATTAAATATGTTGGCACCATTTGCTCACATCAACTGACAATCAACCTCGAGCCACACGGAAAAGCAGCAGTGCAAAGGTCAGGCGTGTCATCAACAGAGTTTAGAGTGTTCTCCCACACTGACCAAGGAGAATACCAGATAAAGCACACAACTGTGTATGTGGCCAGGCCGATGCACTGCTGTCAGCTGTTCATTTGCATCCGCCTCCCTGGACTTATTTAGACAACCTCTATGTCTGATGCACACCGAAACACACACACGCACGTACACACAGGTACACACTCTTGCACTAGTACACATAAACTGTCATACAAACCCACAAGCACACACAAACTGGCAATCTGGCCAAGAATGTACCGACTTGCTTCTCTCTCCAGCCCACTCAACTTGTCTCTCTGTTTTCTCACTTCATTCCCACTCTCTTTCTCTTTCCCTCCTCCCGTTTTCCCAGATGATGGGAGTGACACAACCTGAAACCCTTCCACACGTTCCTAAGCTCTGACCGGCATACACCAGCTACGGCTGCCCTGCTGTCTTCAAAGACTGCATCTCTAATTTCTTACATTCTACCCATTCTATATATAGGATTTACAGAAAGTGTGCAATAATTGTTTAAACAAATTTAGGCAGATGCATAAATTGGGGCACCGTTGTCATTTTACTAATTCCAAAACCTGTAGAACTAATTATTGAAACTCAAATTAGCCTGGTAAGCTCAGTGACCCCTGACCTTCATACAAAGGTGAATCCAATTATGAGAAATAGTTTTCAGGGGGGGCAATCGAAAGGTTTCCCTCCTGTTTGAATATTCTCTGAAGAGTAGCAACATGGGGGTCTCAAAACAACTCTAAAATGACTTGAAACCAAAGACTGTTCACCATCATGGTTCAGAAAGCTGTCTCAGAGATTTCAGCTGTTTGTTTCCACAGTTAGGAACATATTGAGGAGATGGAACATCACAGGCAAAGTTGTGGCGTAAAGTGGCAGACCAAGAAAATCAGAACAGTCAGAGTCAACCCACAGACCAGCACCAAAGATCTACAACATCATCTTGCTGGAGACGGAGTCACTGTGCATTGTTCAACTATTTGGCTTACTTTACACAAGAAGATGTGAGAGTGATGCACAGGAAGCCTTTTCTCCGCCCACAGCACAAACTGAGGAATGCTAAAGCACATTTGGACAAGCCAGCTTCATTTTGGAATAAGGTGCTGTGGACTGATGAAACTAAAATTGAGTTATTTGGACATAACAAGGGGCGTTATGCATGGAGGGTAAAATATGGTGGTGGTTCCATCATGCTGTGGGGCTGTGTGGCCAGTGCAGGGAATAGGAATCTTGTCAAAGTTGAGGGACACATGGATTCCACTCAATATCAGCAGATTCTGGAGACCAATGTCCAGGATTCAGTGACAAAGCTGAAGCTGCTGGATCTTTCAACAAGACAACAACCATAAACACTGCCCAAAAATCTACTAAGCTATTCATGCAGAGGAACAAGTACAATGTTCTGGAACGGCCATCTCAGTCCCCAGACTTGAATATCATTAAAAATCTGTGATGATCGGAAGCCATCAAACCTGAATGAACTAGAAATGTTTTGTAAAGAGGAATGGTGCAAAATACCTTCAATCAGAATCTAGACTCTCATTGGAAACTATAGGATGTGTTTAGAGGCTGTCTGCAAAAGGAGGGTCTACTAAATATTTTACTTTACTTTACTTTACTTTGCTTGGCAGACGCTTTTATCCAAAGCGACTTACAAGAAGAAGACACCAGCAATTTCCATTTAGTTCTCGCAAAAGCTGAAATACTTTACTTTACTTTGCTTGGCAGACGCTTTTATCCACTTTTATTTTACTTTCATTTCTTTTTAGTGGTGCCCATATTTAAGCACTAGCCTAATTTAGTTTAAACAATTAATGCACACTTAACAATTTACAATTCTCTCATCTCACATCAGCAATGACTTTATAAATGTCTTAACAAATAAATTATCTATCAAAAAAATGTATCAGATCCTCCCTGTTATTGGCACGGGAAGACACACTTGTCCAACAGCTATTCAATTGTTTATAAGACCTCAGTCTTACTTAGACTGCTTCTTTCTTGTAAATAATACAGAATAATCTCAATAATTAACTCATCTAAATCTTCTCTTAGACCCGATCCCTTCTAGACTGCTCAAGGATGTTTTTATCAGCTGGTCCATTTTAGAGCAGATAAATCTATCTTTATTAACAGGCTATGTACCACAGGCGTTTAAAGTAGCCGTAGAAAAACCTTTACTAAAGAAACCCACTCTAGATCCAGGGGTTTTAGCCAATTATAGACCAATATCCGATTCAATTCAATTCAATTCAATTTTATTTATATAGCGCCATTTTACAACAAAAGTTATCTGAAGGCACTTTACAGTGTAAGGTTTAAGACACATTAATAAGCCCATTAATAAGGATAGATTTATCTGCTCTAAAATGGACGTGCTGATCAGAGGTAAAACATCCTTAAGCAGTCTAGTAGGGATGGGGTCTATAAGACATGTAGACGATTTAGATGAGTTAATTATTGAAATTAGTTCTGCGTTATCTACAGGAAAGAAGCAGTCTAAGAAAGATTGAGGTCTTATAAACAAA
>JAUMHJ010000009.1:1428710-1440041 GCA_032361105.1 Microctenopoma lineatum
CGTGTAAGACGCACCCATATTTACCCCCCAGTTTTGGGGAAGAAAAAGTGTGTCTTATATGGCGTAAAATACGGTAACTAAATCTACTTCTAATTTCCTTTTCCATTGTTGGTTGTACAGAGTAAATCCAGAGACTGAAGTGAACTAATACTGTCAATATCTGTGTGTGTGTGATCTGCAAAAATTAAATTAAACCCAAGTAAATTGAACTTTAAATTAGCAGTAGTTCAGGGGGAAAAAGGAAGATTAATTATTGGTTGTTCCAGCCAACTCATAGCTCAATAAAACTTTACATTACTTGCGAGACGCTTTTATTTAAAGCAACTTACAATGAGCTCGCGCTGGGTGCCTGGCTCAGGGACACACCTGGTGGGGGATGGATTAGGAGTCAGACGGGGTTTTGAACCTGCAACCTTTTGCATGCCAGTCTGATGCTTAACCCATTGCGCTACCAGGCTCAGTTTTCTGCCACCTCCCCCTACTATTTTGCAAAAGTTGCTGAATGCGGCAGAAAAGTCACTAAATTGCCAACAAAGTCCTGTAATTTTATTGGCAGTGTAGCTAATGTAGCTAACAACCTACAGACAACCTTGGTCAGTGATGAAAAGGTCATCACATTCACACACATATTTAATTTTAAAATTAAATCACAGCCTTTTGCGGTTACATTATTGCACAGGCTGACCATGTGATTGCTACTGTGATTACATTACTAATGAATATCAATAAGACTTCTAAATGTAACATTTTCCAGTTCAGCAACTAACATTTTTCTATTCTCTGAGCTCATTTTCACTCTGTTCTGGCTAAGAACGGAACAGAAAAACCATGGGAAAGAATGTAGGTTTTTGAGCTTATCTTCCACAGGAGATTTTACCTGGAGATGGCGATCTCCACTTTGGTTCTGGCAATGGCTGCTGCTCTCACTGCTCCCTCAATGGCACGGTCCACCTTCTGTTTGGTCTTGGTGTTTTTCAGTGGTATCAGCTGCTTCCTGATGCCCCGGGCCAGCACATTATTTTTGTACTTCCCTTCTTCCTTGGTACCGTCAGGAAATATGGTGCAGCCGTAGCCATGGCGCTTATTGTTTAACCATTCACCTTCATACTTCATACCGTTGGAGCGCTCAGAGACGCCAAAGCCGCTGCGCTTGTCATTCTTCCACTCGCCCATGTATGATTCAGTTGTGGTGGCATCCACGTTGTCCTCCTGAGTCAGGTAGTCATCTCCTGCATCTCCTTCCCCAAAGCTGATGGTAGAGTTGGCGTCGCTTGAACTGATACGGCTCATGGTGGTGTCACTGTGTGCTGAGCTGCGCTTACTAGAAATCGATGAGCGAGATTCTGATTTGCGCAGTCGTTGGAGACTGCCAAAGAGGGAGCCACGTCGAAAAAGACCCTTTTTCTTCTCTGAACCATCACCATCTGAATGGAAGTTGAGCACAAACCCACCGCGTGTTCCAGCAGGGCTGTCAGACATCATGTCACGCAGCACTGTGCCATTACTCTGCTCACTGCGGAGGGAAGCCAGTGAGGTTCTGAGAGGAGAGCGGATGACAGAGGCCATACCGTATGGGACACTTTGACGTACACCATACCCATGGCGCATCCCACCAGTCCACTGACCCTGATATGTACCTACAGCAGGAACAGAGAAAAAAGATGAACAGTGTGTCAGCTGTTAAAAACAGTTGCAGAATGCAACAGAATCACTGCAAAATTTCTGTCATTACAGTAGTCACTGCACATCAGCAAACATTGAACCCAAAAATGCACGTGTTCCTGAACTGGATGACTGAACCTATGAATGTTTTATCATACTGTTCCTACCGTATCAGCTTGTTTTTCTGATTCAGCCAGCAGTCTATGATAGCTGACCGAGGTGAACGCCCTGAACTTTCCACCTATCAAAAACGATGCTGTGTGGGAATTTCCCAGGTCCCCAAAAAACACAGATGATCAGAGTTTGGAAGAAGGAGCTCATCTGATGTGCAAGACGTGCTTGATAAGAGCTGCCAGATTAGCGAATACTTAGCCAAAATATTATTTAATCGACAGCAGGACCAGCCATAGCTCTTTGCCAGATTCTAGAAAGCTACAAGTAAGGTGCGTCTAACATTTGTGAAATTAATTGTACAGGCTTGGTACCAAGGCAGATGACATGGAGCTAACATCAACTAGTTTCCCCCTAATGTTACATCCTCGTGGGTTTGTCTTCTGTGCAGATACGATCATCGGTGATCAGCTGCAAACTGACCTGATGACAGCATGAGTTTGTCCATGTTTTCCACATTCTGATCTGACTCCTCACGCACCAGACACATATATATTGGCAGTTTTTCCATTGCATTTAGCATGCTATTTGCTAAAGGCTATTAGCATGCTAACAGGTGGAAAAGGATTAATCGACAACGGAGTCGACTCATCCCTTCCTGTCTGTTAGCATGCTAATACCCTTTAGCGGCCTGGTAGCAGAGTGGTTAAGGCAGAGGGCTGGGAAGCAGGAATCCCGGGATCGATTTCCAGCTGAGTCACCCAGCCCATCCCCCATACCAGGTGTGTCCCTGAGCGAGACACCAAGGGCTGCCTGTGGCTGCTCACTGCTCCCCCCAAAAGAGGGGATGGGTCAAATGCAGAGAATAAATTTTGTTGTAACATGTGAAAACCTGTATCAATGACAATAAAAAAAATGATTCTTTAGCAAATAGCATGCTACTCTAGCTTGTCCTTCATATCTGTGTTATCAGAGCTGCACTGGTGAGCTGAATGTTATTACAAAAGTACATACATACAGTCAGATTTAAGGCTGTTACAGACATAACACTCCTTTGTAGCAATGACAACTTCACATCTGTGTTATCAGTGCCTGTGTCTAACTTTGCAGACGTGAGCTAAATGTTATTAAACACGCACATAAATACAGTCGGATTTACCAAACTGACATGATGACAGCGTTTCTGCACAATGTACCGCGTTTTATGTGAAATAGGTAAATTATATGGATGGTAAATCATAAACGTACTAAGAGTGGAACAAATGCAATTGAAAAACAATACGACTTGTGTTCGCCTGCACCAAACAAAACCATAACAATACAGCTGAAATAACTGAACGAAACCATAACACTCCCGCCATGGACCCACGGTTGGAACTGTATGTGGACTTAATAATCATCCTAAGTGACTATCAACAGTTTGGGTAATTGCTATTGTGAAAGCCTGTGCGGGATCTGTAGTGTGGACTGCAGGGCCAGAGAACAGGAGATAAGGACGTCTTAAAGTGGAAAAACTAACCACTACACGTATCCCTGAGTTAATAGTGAAGGTATGTCTGCGTGAAATTTCAGTGTCAGTTTTTAATTTAATAACTGCAACACAAGTAAGACAAAGCTGTTTAAATCGGTCCTCGGTTGTATCTGTGCTGTTTCACTACACCAATGTTGTCAATATATTAATCAAGGCCATTAATTCAATTCAACTATATTTTTATTTATATAGCGCCAATTCACAACATATGTCATCTCAAGACACTTTACAGTGTAAGGGTAAGACCTTACACATTATATAAATATATACAGAAAACCCAACAGTCCCACTCGATCAAGCACGGAGGCGACAGTGGAGAGGAAAAACTCCCTTTAAGAGGAAGAAACCTCCAGGACAACCAGGCTCAGGGTGGGCGGCCATCTGCCTCGACTGGTTGGGGTTAGTGGACAGAAGAGAGAGAAAAGAACAGCAGGTAACAGAGATCACAACAACAACAAAGAGCAGCAGATAAAGCACTGGGCAGGTTGGGTGGATCAGCAACCAAAAGCTCCAGGTCCTTTTTATTGTATAACAATAAAAATTAACTGAGCATGTTCTTATATATGTTGCCTAAGGGAGACAGATATAATTAAAATAGATGGGGTCCAAGCACAGAAACCTGTGGAACTCCTTATTTAACACCGTATTTAACTTACAAAGAACATGCTTAGAAATTGTTTAGTGCTAGACAACATAATGAGTGTGTGTGTGGTAGACTCAGTTGAAGTACTTTTTGAACAGGTGAGTTTTTAAATGTTTTTTAAAGGTGGTGATACTGTCAGCCACCTTCTTTGGTTCATAAATCTAGTGACTGTATTTTCAGTTAAACATCTACTGTAAAGGATGTTTCACTTAATTGAAGTCGTCTCCATTAAAGTCAATTTGAATGTTTTTAAGAAATGGTCAGACAACAAAGTTTTTTTGGAAAAAAACTATTAAATTATCAATTTCTACTCTATAAGTCAGAACAATTTCAAGGATATGATTATAACTATGAGTGAAACTCAGAGTAAGGGGCAGGAGGATGGTATACAATAACAAATAAAACAGTTTTTTGATTTTTCCAGATACTAATAATAAGGCTCTCAAATCAATTATAACTATGTTTAGATCTGGGATTGATTAATAAACTGCAGTTGCTGCAACTCCTCTGCCTTGTCCTGTGCTTCTGGGAATATGTGTGGTAATTTATTTTGAACTATAGTGTGGGATTAGTACAGTAGTGTAGTTGTGGCACTCTATTAGTGAGGTATTGTTGTAATAATGCTTTATCACTTTTTACTAGGTAGGCAATAGGCCATTATGTATGTTTGAACATTGTGTGGCTTTTTATTACTCTCTTTCATGTGATCTATTGTGTATGATATCATTTTAGCTGGGAGGGCCCTCAGTGCCATGTTTAGCATAGTGCAGGCTCAAGACCCCAGGTATAGGATGAGTGTTTAAAGACAGCCCCAGGGGAGGTGTCATAGGTCCTTATAAAATGCTACGTAATGTCTGAAATAATCAGTCTAGAGCAGGAGTCCCCAACCCCCGGGCCGCGGACCGGTACCGGTCTGTGGGTCATTTGGTACCGGGCCGCAGAGAAAGAATAAATAACTTACATTACCTCCGTTTTATTTATTTCGGAATCTGAAAGATGTCTTATTTTGAAAAATTGCCGGATTCTCTGTTACATCTGTCTATTTAATACGGATATATCCCAACGGCAGATTCTTATGCACGAAGCCCACCAAGCGCGGTTTTACATTGACGGCGACCAAAACAAAATTACAAAGTAGACTGGACATAAGCCACACACTTCGGGTGTCATTGTCTCAAACAAGCTCAAGGCTCCCACTGATTCAGCATTGTGGTGAGTCAGATGTTTTATGCACTGTATCTTATTTTGAAGGCATGTTTAAACGTTACCATAGTGACCAGAAAGTATTGCGGGCAGAGAGGACGTTGCTCACGTAATATTTTGTGTTTATTACTATGTTTAGAAAATACCACAGTTTTCATGCAGGTCATATAATTTTTTTTTTGTATTTTTTTTTTGTAAGACCGGTCCGTGAAAATATTGTCTGACATTAAACCGGTCCGTAGGGCAAAAAAGGTTGGGGACCGCTGGTCTAGAGAACCCGGACCTCTGGCTCACTGGTTCTGTTGTCATGCTTTTTTGTTTGGCAATAAACCTTTTACACTTTGAGTTTTGCCTCTGTGCTTTTCTGCATCTTTGCCTGACCATCATTGATAAAGAGATGAAGACTTCTGAATCAACTTTGCTGAACCAGTAGATTTTATTTTTATTTTGAAAACTTTCTGGAGGGGGGGGGTCGACTTATTCGGACTGACATAGTCATTCTGCTGCAGCCAGGTTTCAGTGAGACTAAATAAGTCTACCTGTTGGTCACTTATCAACTCAATAACTAACAAGGGTTTAGATGAGAGAAATCTGATATTTACTTTTATTCTGTTCAGTAAGAGGAGTGGTTTTTATTTTTATTAGGTTCTTATCATTCACTCCTCTCGTGTTAATTTTTGATCTATATAATTTAGATGGACGGGGAGCAGACACAGTCTCTATGGGGTGCTGATAGTTGGGGTGGGGTGTGGGCTGTAAAGAAGCTGCAGAGAGGCATGTAAGACTGCGACTCTGCGTCCTGGGCTCCACTCTGGGATATCAGGGTTTATGAGGTCTACTAAACTCAGCCATATTTCTAGAAATGAGAGCTGCACCGTCCAAAGTAGGATGGATGCCGTCTTTTCTAATCAGCCCAGGTTTTCTCCAAAACATTTTCCAGTTATCTATGTAGCCCACGTTGTTATCGGGACACCACCTAGACAGCCAGCGATTAAATGACAACATGCGGCTAAACTTATCATCACTGATCAGATTGGGAAGGGGACAAGAGAAAACTACGGTGTCCGACATCATTGTTGCATAATCACACGCCAATGCGACATTAATTTTAGTGACCAGTACAACCAGAAAAATGCTGTTTTCCATTGCCAAAGATTGATTAAGGGCAATATTTACTGAAAGGTCATTTCTGCTTTAGTTTTACTTATTTACACACTTTTGGACATATTTCAACATTTATTAAACATAATCTAATTATATGTAACCATTTTTAACAGCCATATAGTGAAAATAGAGCTAGGTGTAATGCATGTTGTCAGTCACTAGAAAGAGCTAATGCTCTGCTAATGAGAGCTATAAGAATTGGTGCAACAGAAGAGGTATTATCAGGCTGCACACATTATATTTGCAGAGTGCAAAGTAACCCCCCCTACCCCACCCCTTGGAGCATTTAGCATGTTAATTAGCTAAAAAAACTCCGCCACAGACCCCCCACCCATGCTAGCAAGCTATTAGCAAAAAGGGCAAAACAATCGCCAAACACTGCCACAACCCCCCCACACTTGTTAGCATGCTAACAACTAATAGCATGCTAAATGCTAAGAGTGCAAAGAAATTCCCAAACCTCGCCACACCCCCCTCCACTTGTTAGTATTAGTGTGCCAATTATTTTTTAGCAATTTAATACAAAACTCCCATAGAAAATGGCTGATTTAAGCCTGTGGGCTCTGTCTTTACGAAGGTGGGTGGTTTATTGTATTAGATGTGTTGTTCCACCACAGGCCTGCCTGTTTCAATTCAGCATTTCATGGCACCTGACCCAAACGCCCCACATGACGCATTTTTGCACAGCAGTTGGATTATTTATTGCACCACCAATCGTCCTGTTTGTGTGTGGTCAGACTCATTGCCACTCCCGTCCTCCTAGCGACTAGTTGAACAGTTTGATCGCATGTGGGACAAGGGGGGCTATCATACGAGCTGAGTATGATGAAACCTAGTTTGAGGGCCCAATTTTTTGCCTGGGGCCTCAAGAGACCCTTGGAGCGCTGCACAAGGAGATGCTGTATGAAGAGTGATGCAGAGGAAGCCTTTTCTCCGCCCACAGCACAAACAGAGGTATGCTAAAGCACATTTGGACAAGCGAGCTTCATTTTGGAATAAAGTGCTGTGAAATATAGTTATTTGGGCATAACAAGGGGCGTAATGCATGGCAACACAGCATTTCAAGAAATACACCTGCTACCTACAGTAAAACATGGTGGTGGTTCCATCATGCTGTGGGGCTGTGTGGCCAGTGCAGGGACTGGGAATCTTGTCAAAGTTGAGGGACTTATGGATTCCACTCAATATCAGCAGATTCTGGAGACCAATGTCCAGAATTCAGTGACAAAGCTGAAGCTGCGCCAGGGCTGGATCTTTCAACAAGACAACGACCCTAAACACTGCTCAAAATCTACTAAGACATTTATGCAGAGGTACAAGTACAACATTCTGAAATGGCCATCTCAGTCCCCAGACCTGAATATCACTGAAAATCTGCGGTGTGAGTTAAAGAGAGGTGTCCATGGTCAGAAGCCATCAAACCTTAATGAGCTAAATTTTTATAAAGGGGAATGGTGCAAAATACCTTCAACCAGAATCTAGACTCTCATTGGAAGCTATAGGAAGCGTTTAGAGGCTGTCATTTCTGCAAAAGGAAGATCTAATAAATATTGAGTTCATTTCTTTTTTGTGGTGCCTAAACTTATGTACCTACTTAAATTTGTTTAACGAATTTCTGTAAATCTTATAAATCTTGTTTCACTCCTATACGATATATTTAATTGAATATTTTCTTAACAACCAATGATTAATACAGGAAAATCATGAAGATTGGCTTTACTGCACCACAATAATGTGCTCCAGCTACTCCAATAGTAGAAAGGATACTAAGTTTTATCCAGAAGGCAAAACAATATGTCAGTTACAAGATGGACAGTAAAAAATAGACATATAAACACACAAACAGAAAACAACTGACACAAGACACACTTTGTCCATTTAGCAGGACAATTCTTTCTACCTGTGCAATCTCCCTCAGATACTGAGAGTGAGCTCGCCAATTGTCATGACTTTAGTTCCACAGGTTCACGTCTACTGTTTCTGTTCAGTCTTTGTACAAAACTGCCATCAATGTTTGTTACTGTGTCAGTGAAATAGTAACAATCACCAAGGTGATCACATTACACAGTAAACAATGCAAATCTTATGTGATATACGCTCAATCCAGAAAAAAAAAGAGAAAGCACAAGCCTGCATGTCTGTCTACAGTATAAGGTATTTCTCTAAAATAAAACAGTTGAGTGCAAAGCCACCACCATTGAGCATCATTAGGTGACAGAAGAGCTCGGCTGCCTGGTTAGCAGAGCACAAGCTGTGGCTTTGATGGCTTCAGTTGGAGATTGTGAGAGAGAATGTGCTATTTTAAAAGATGGAAGTAACTCGAGCCACTGGGAAGTCTGTTCCTTGTCCAAACATAACTCCTAGCTATCTTGCTATAAAGAACACCCTCTACAGACTATGGACCATCATCTGGAAAAAAGAATTGAATTGACTTACTAATCGCACACATTTGTCATCTGGGAAACGGGGGTCACACATCTAACACACACACGCAGTAAAGTAGTAACACACTGTCTGCTGTCCATGAATCTTCTAAAGGACGCCAGTACTAACTGAGTTCAGATCATCTTAGCCCAGCTTGCACAGAAATAGTAATACTTAGGGTCAATGTGATTTTGTTTGTGTTTATTATCAAAAACTGAATGATGCTAATTTGTAATAATTCTTTGATTAGGATTATCAATTAAATTAATAAATTGATTTTAAATTTCAATTATTATTTAATTTGAAAATGCACTTATTTATTAATTTATTGTGTACAATAATACAAATAGATTGATGTTTGCCAGTCAATGGGCAAGGAAGTCAGGGAGAACTATTTAGAAATCTTCACTATCAGTCTGTTAACACTTTTTCTTATATGCTACACAGTTCATGTTGTGTGCAAGGAAGATTAAGGAAGGAAGACATCTCTGGTAAGAGTGAACTTCTTGTCCTGTTAACAACAGTAAAACACAACATAGCAGCCCTTGAAAAAATGCACATTGAGTGGTCAGATAACAGTATGTAAAGACAGCTACTTGCTTTCGACATGCAAGTAGGCCAAAGTGGACTTTTATTGTGTTTCTCAGGCTTTTTAACCATTTACTCTCATGCTCATTGTGCCACCATGGCAGAGCACTTTCTAATGGCAGCTCATCATGGTTTAATGGTAAAGTGTTTGCATGTTCACTGCAGTGAGTGAGAGCTGAGAAAAAAACAACTTAGAAACAGATGATGTGTTTCCACATTTTAACAGCACAGTGACAGTTATGAGTCTGACTGAAATGTTGTTAATGCTGGTCCATTAAAAAACCCCACTGAACAATAATGGGGTATATAGCAGGCTTGCAAAAAGAAACTCACTACAAAAATCTCCAAAACGAACATTGCTGCTTTTCTACAATTGATTACAAGATGACAGTGCCAAGCCCGAAGGCTGCTGAAAAAATGTTCTGTGGACAGATGAGAAAATGTAAAAATTTTAGGCTTTTCGGCTTGACTGATAAGATATATGTTTAGTGAGTGATGACCACACTCTGCATTGCAGCATAAGAACCTTATCCCGTGTGTGAAACATGGCGGCTGCAGTATCACGATCTGCTGCTGTTCTGCTGCGTCTAGACCAGGATGATGTTAAACAGCAGGAACACATCCATACAAGTCCATACACGAGCTCAAACTTAACAGAAAGTGCAACATGCAGCAATACTGCAATAGTGGCCTGGTAGCTCAATGGGTTAAGCGTCAGACTGGGATGCAGAAGGTTGTGGGTTCGAACCCTGTCTGACTCCTAATCCATCCCCTACCAGGTGTGTCTCTGAGCCAGACACCGGGCGCTAGCTTCTTGTAAGTCGCTTTGGATAAAAGCGTCTGCCAAGCAAAGTAAAGTAAAGTAAATACAACTATCAACATACATGTGAAGAAAGCCAACCATCATCCATCCATACATGTGCTAAAGGACATAGTCGCTAAACTCCCTCCAAGCCAATGTGGAAGATATTTAATTGAACTGCTGTTATTACGGGCATATTTAAAATTAAAAAAAAGTTATTGTGAATAATAAATAATGTGTGCCCAGTGTCATACAGAGACATATGACTGTATTAGCTCATCTGAAAAGAAGCACCATACACTTTAACTGTGAAACTGCTGAGTGTTTTTAGGCAATTTGCATCTGTTTACTTCTTGAAATACAGGGAATAAATACGATCTGTTGACAGTTTATGACTGATTCTGATTATAGCCCAAGTTATTTTGTTTAGTTCTTCTCTGCCTGCTTTTACTGTAACTAAATACAGTTAGAATTAATACTCTACTTAGAAAATTCACTCACAGTCAAATGTCTATACGCTTGTTGTAGCTGTAAATGTCATTATTGTAAGTTATTATTGATCTTCTTTCTTATTATGTGGTATATGGTGTGGACAGCAAAGATTTTATATTGTACATGGATTGTCATACATAACAAAACACCCATTGAACCTTGAATAAAGTGAAAAGAGTCACTGAACATGTAACTTCCTGTACTGTATGAAACACAGTACATGGCACATAATGAGCACTAGGTGGCCAGTCAAACCAATCATCAGGATGGTCCCATAGTTGCTGCCATACATTAGCTAAGAACAATTTAACTAAATAAAATTGATTAATTCCTGCCACGCCAAACTGCAGGGCAGAGCTAAAGATAGAGAGAGTAGGAGAGAGGCCCCTTGGCTGGGAAGTAGAAATGGTTTCATGTAACAAGTAGTGGATAAAAGTAGCTTTGCTGTAGAAGGAAAAACGTACTGCACTTTGTGCAACAGCTTATATTGATTAGTTTCTGAATGAGCCTTTAAATTCAGACAGCACTGTAACAGTTTAGTATTGAACTGACAAAAAGGTGGAAATTATAAGATACCGTATTTTACGCCATATAAGACGCACTTTTTCTTCCCCAAAACTGGGGGGTAAATATTGGTGCGTCTTACACAGCGAATGTCCATCTGGGGGTCCAGGCTCGGGCGTATTTGCAGCCGTTCCCGGACCTCCAGAT
>JAUMHJ010000009.1:1483974-1497132 GCA_032361105.1 Microctenopoma lineatum
CCAATCTTCCGATTGGCAGGCGACTCTCTACTCTGGCCTCTCTGCTATACCTCCTGATCGACAGCCACACCTAATAAGGGAGGTGACATCATAAGATACCATGGTTGTGTCCACTTTCAGGTTTTGAACTTTGTTGACACAGTCCAGTGAATTTCTGTAAAGTCCTGTGAATTGTTAATGTGTTGGATAGTGTTTTTAGCCAGTGGAGCTAGGATGGTGGCTGGATGTTTGGCAATGTTGTATGTGGCTGAACTGATGCTGAGAGGTGTTCCTTTCATTGTCTTCTCTGTCTCGGTTGCTGAAACTTGTTTCTAGAGTTTGGAATTTCCGTGTCTGCCTTTTTTGTCTTTTCCCTTGGAGTGCTGTGAAAGTAAACCGTCTCCAAGATGGTGTTATGTGTTAGGAAGCTGTTTCACAGTCCTGTGGAGGCAGAATGGAAGCTTCGATACTGTTTGCCAGATGGTAAAAGTGAAAAGTCCTAACAAGTGAGTGGTCCTTCACCTTATTTCTGGCTTTTTTGTGGCTTCTCAGCTGCCCTCACTATCATAGTAGTAGTGTAGTGTGTTAAATTTCAAAGTTTTCCAGTTCCTGTACCAGACCGTGATGCAGCTGGAGAGAAGACACTCAATGGTGCTGGCGTAGCCGCCTTGGCTCAGATGGTGGAGTTGAGGGACCAAGAGAGGTCCCCTGTGATGTTGACGCCCACAAACTTGGTACGGTGGTGGATCTTCCGAAGTCGATGACAATTTGTGCAATCGTGAGTCAGTAGTGTGAAGAGCAGTGGACTACAGCACACGAGTCTATACACAGTGAATTTAAAATTTATAGAACCAAAGAAAAAAAATGAACGAAACAAAACATTTAAGGTCTGTGTCTATAACTCTGTATATCATATATATGCAGATATAAAAAGTATGTACAGTGGAGTGCGTGAGTTTGGGCAACCTTGTCAACGTTAATGATTTCCCTGTATAAATTTTTGGATGTTACAATAAAAAATTTTAATTATATATATCATATAGGAGAGTGATAGGAGTGATATTTGACAAGTGAAACAAAGTTTATAGGGTTTACAAAAAGTGTGCAAAAGTGTGCAAAATTTAGGCAGGTTCATAAGTTTGGGCACCGTTGTCATTTTATTGATTCCAAAACCTTTAGAAATAATTGGCTTGGTCAGCTCAGTGACCTCTGACCTCCATACACAGGTGAATCCAATTATGAGAAAAAGTATTAATGGGGGGGGGGGGGTTGTGGTGGGGGATGTTATGTAACCCCGTCTGGACTAGGAGTCAGACTGAACCTGCACCACAGTCTGATGCTTAATTTAGCTACTAGGCCCTGCCTGCTCATTTTAGGTGACAGTCTTTGATGATGATGTTGAATAATAAGCTAAAGTCAATGAATAGCAGCCTTACATGTAATCTCTCTTTTCCAAGTGGGTCGGTGACAGGTGAAGTGCAGTGGATATGGTGTCGTCAGTCGATTGGTTGGGGCAGTAGGAATACTGGAGAGAATCAATTAAGCTAAGGGAGAGTGGCTTTGATGTGGCTCATGGCTAGTCTTTTGAAGCACTTGATTATAATCGTGTAAGAGCAGGACACTGCTGATTTCTTTGGAACTGGGACGATTGTACTGGTCTTAAAACACTGGGACAAGGCAATCTGCCACCTGGACTGCACACTGCCTCAGTACTTGTCTCTGGATGTTGCCAGGACCTGCAACCTAATGTGGGTTTACTTTGGAGAGAGTTTGTTTCACTGCAGCTGTGGTCAGGCAGATTACCTCCTCATCTGGCAGAGGAGCAGATTTCCTGGTTGGCTCAGTGTTGAGTATATCAAACATGCATAGAAAGTGTTCAGTGTGATGGTGTAAAGTCTGTTATAGCCGGAATGCCTTTCCACATCCATGCTGTTAGAACCCATTGTACCAAGCATTTCCTCAAGGAGATTAAGTATCGGCCCCAGAGCACCACCTGTGGCTGCTCACTGCTCCCCCCAAGGTGGGATTAGATGCAGAAGAACACATTTCACTGCGTGTTGTACACAGTATAATGATGTATGTGACAAATAAAATTTGAATTTGTATCAATAATAATATTACTTTGAATTCACAACCCACTTTTTGCATGCTTTACTGCTACCTAAAATTATAATTCCTGACAGATTCTCTAAAGCTCCATCAAATCAGATGTGAACTGGTGTGATGATTACAGCTTCACTTTCATAAAAATTACAGCACCATTATAAAAACTTTACTAAAATAGAAAACGAAATGGCAGAAGGCAAGATAAACTTGGGTTTTTGCCATGTCATGTCTATTACAATGAAATGTTTATTTAATGAAATGATTATGTCTTTGATGAGCATGTAACAGGAAAAAAAACTGATACAAATAAAAAAATAAAATAAAATTAGCATTTATGAAGTCACATTTTCAATGATAACGAAGACATTATCTGTCATATGACTGATGTTTAGTTTCCACTAATTTCTTTAGAACTTCATTGGCTTCACAGGCATAAAATCACACCTCAATGAACATAACTTAACAACACTTGTGTTGCCACACCGATAACCAAGATCAAATATAAAATGAAAAATAATTAAATTGACACAACAAAAAGGTAGAACTCCAAACTCAAAGAATGTGGCATGGGCATCACTTAAGCACCCAGCACCTCAAGACACCCTTCCTCTCTCATGTTGCTTCAATACTTACACCAGTAAGTTACTGTCATTGTAAAAAAAAACTTAACAGCTCTACTGGATGATTTATCTACAAGCTCTCCTTACTTACTTAAATCAGCTTACTTACAGGTGCAACATTTTCTTGCTTTTTTGACATTTTAGAAATTAAAGTCATTGTAAGAAAATATTTGGTATTTTACCATAATTGGATGGCAACTGGCAGACTGTCTACTGTTTTTTATGATAGTGTTTTACAATCACAGTTTTATTACTGTGAGAAAGTACAGTAAAGTATTTGTTCAATTGATGTAACTGTAGCTTTTTATAGAGTGAAATTACATTATGTTTGAATTTTAATTTAGCAGAACATCTACATTGCGATTCAGATTTGCTGAATTTCATGCTTGTAAATGAAAAAAAAAGTATTTTACTTTTTAAAACTATTTTAGTATTTCTATAAAGAATACAGAGTCAATGAATATTTAAAGATAAATAAAATAATTTTAAATTTTATTTGTCACATACATAGTGAAATGTATCCTGTGCATTTAACCCATCCACTTGGGGGGAGCTAGCACTAAGTATCTTACTCTTATCTTACTTAATGGTACAGGGAATAGTCTGGGTGCTAGGAATCGAACCTGCAGTCTTCTGCATCCCAGCCTCATGCCTTAACCCACTGAGCTACCATGCAGCCTAAATCTTTCATGACCTGTACAGTTTCACTTCACTCTGCTTTTTACTATTATTTTAAAATGTGCATTGGCAGATGAAGTGAGAGTAAGTGCAGACACATAGAATAAAATCTAAGGTTGATTTAATGTGATTATATAATATGACGGTAGGACTCAATAAAACGTGATTTTAACTGACTACAAGATATTTCCATCTTGGGCACATACAGTATATTATCCTGTTCCAGGCACATGAAAGCTCCCACGAAACACATCAAGTCTTGGAGTCGAAGCATGTTTTACAATAATAGTAAAAAGCAGAGTGGAGTGAAACTGTACAGGTCATGAAAGATTTAGCCATCAAACATTGTGGGTAACTGCGGACAGGAAAGAAGTGAATTAAGGATATTGGATTTTGTATAAATCCATAGAACAACATTGTCGCCTCTTTCTTCTTGTATAGCATCAAGAGAAAGACACAGAGTAAAACATGTGAACATTAAATATTATTAATATCTATATCAAAGGCTCTGTGAGATGTAATAAAGCAGACGACTAGATAGAACCTGTGTCACAGATAACACGTGTCAGAGTTGAAAAGAGAGGGAGAGCTGTCACGTCACATAGCTACGCTTATTAACCCCAGCAACCCCTCCCCGCTATCCACAATGACGTAAGACACACTAACTACTTAAACACGCGGCGAAGCCGCGAGCTTCACACCGCCCGTTGGAGGGACACTGCGCGCTTCGCCGTCTGTGAGAGAACCCCAACGACACATCCAGAAAAAGAGAGAGCGTGTGTGACTGCTCTACCTACCGCGTGCCACCCCGCCAGCCGCGCGTGCATATAGTGGGTGCAAAGGCTCGAGCCACTCAACAGTGTTCTACTGGTCTTCTGGTTCCCCTGGACAGAAACCAACAGAACGGCTTAATTATCTTTTAAAAAAACAGAGGTAAGAAAAGAAGTAGTTCATTTTCAAGCTGCCTCTAGTAGTTACAACAATTACTACGATTACTACAGTTACTAATTGCCTACTGCAGTCACTACTCGAGTAAAAATCGTAGTAAATTACAGAAACATTCATATTATTTAGGGACCTTTTATGCTTTTTACGCATACTCAGACATTTTAGACACGTGTAGTCGAAAGCAGCACAAGTAATAGTACTAGAAATTACATCTCTTTATCCACTTATTTATTTTCTGGTTTTGATATTTTAGTAGTGTTTTTAAACTATGAAGTAATTTATCATTTACTGTGAATATACTATATCACTAACATTATTAATATTTAGTTTAACATTTTTGGCTGATTTTCTGTCATTTTTTGTCTTTAGTCCATGGGTGCCCCCACACACAGCAGCTGCATGTGGATGTTGGTTCTGGGCGTGTGTGTGTCGCTGGTGGCTGGATCCAACTGCGGGAAGGAGTGTGCACTATGTGTGTATCATTTGCTGGGGCAGCAGTCTGGTTTCTCCTCCCTGGTAACGTCATAGATTGTCATGATTACAATTAAATTCAATTAGATTTATCAATTGAAATCAGTAGAGCAACTGATACAGCCTGGAGCCTCATCTATAGTTTAGGTTAATCCTGCATTAATTTAATTTTATATATTAATATATAATGGCACAGAGTAGCGCAGCAGTCTCGTTTCTCATCTTTATGAAGTAATTTTAGTATAATATGCTACCACAGCTGCCAACAGCTAAATGTCTCCAGAATCCAACAGATGAGCATCTCCTCATTAAGATACAATATATAAAATACAATATATGTAGTCATGAAAAAAGCTACTTAACAACCAGTTTATATGATCTATTATTATTTAACAATTTGTCTTATTTTCTGCCCTCCTAACTTTTTGCTTGTCAGTCCATCCCGATTCATCCCAATGCTCAGTTCCTTTACTCATCTGTTGACCATCCTAATATCCCCTGTTCCTTTTCTTTTTTTTTTTTACTTCCTGTGGCTCCATCCTATTTTCATGTTATGTTGTCAGTTATGAGATGTGATTACGATAATACTGTCTCACTGACCTGAGAACGTCTAAACAAATATACAGTATTCCGCTATTCTTCTTTCACTGATAAAAAAAATACTGATTTCCTGTTTGGTGTCACACAGGATACATGGTACAGTAGAATGTTGAATTCCCTCTTTAGCCCTCACTGCAATATCTGTAATTAATACATTAATATTTATTTAATTATCAGATATAAAATATAATTTCTTCCTTGATTAAAGCATTAGACCTACAGTCTGTTATTATATTCTATATTCAGTGCTTGCGGAAAGAGGAATTGTTGGATTTTCTATATAATTCTGTCTAAAACCTAAAATGTGAGTGTCTTGAGATGATTATGCTGGGTTGGTGGTATATAGATAATTGTAGTAAAATGAACTAAATTGAATTTAATTGTATCTCTGTAAATGATGGAAATAGAAAAATGGTTATTACATTACTACAATAATGTAATACATTTTATTAGCATCTGATTCACACTTAATTCCACAACAATATAAGGTGCAGAGGAAAAAATAAAACCACCATAACTTTAACAATAAAGTTTTCATTCGCTAAAAGAATTAAATATATAATTTAATCAATTCCGTGATATTCTATTATATTCTGTCTTCTGTGAGCTTCTTATTGCTTCCTTTTATGGCCAACAGAGGGCTTTGCTGCCCTCCACCCTCCCAATATGTCCTCAATTTTCCTGTTCATTAATTCTGTCTTCCTAAGCCAGTGGCACTGAAAGCTCAGCAAGAATCCATCTTCAATGCCATCAAACAGGAATTACTAAAGCCTCCAATAAGGGAAATCCAATGACACATAAGCTGTTAGGAGCAGGTTATTCCAGTAGTACAGGGACCAGCATATGCCCTTTGCTTTACCAGAGGAGGCTCATTTGAGGTGTATACTAAGTCAGTGGGTGGAGAACAAGCAGGGACAGATGGTTTAAAAGGAAAAAAATGTCTTTTTACGGAGTAAGTCTTGTTGTTAATGGAGTAAGTGAGGGCTATAGTGTATAAAAAATACCACTGTGTTTTCCCAAACCACCTGTTCACTGTTTCAGTCTGTCCCTTGTCGAAAGATTCTCTCTTTTGTTCATCTGTTGTTCTCTGTTTGAACACAATCTTGGAGTGCAGTGCACACAGGATAGATGATTTTTTTCTTTTTGTTTGTGACTCCATTTTATTGTCAGCAGCAACAGTATTGTTTCAACAATATTGATGCAAAGATTAATCAATGAAAGCATGATTTAAGATTGTTGATTGCTTTTTTTGTCTTATTTTAGTTTTTAATGTAATTTTTCATTTGAATGCTACCAGAGGATCGCTGGCCAAAAACTCACAGACAGATTTAAAACCAATTGTCAAAATCAAAGCAGATAATAGAAATAGAAAGTAAGTTTCAGAATGTTCAGTATATTGTAGATATAATTTTCTTGGTCAAATCTACAAAAACAATCAAAATGCAGTAAATCTATTTCAGATTTGTGCTCAATTTTGGAAATGAAACTGAAAATAAATATCTGAACTATTAAGCATGTTATAATGGCAAACTGAAAGTCACAAAGATCATTTTGATTTTTCCAGACATGCTCACTTGAGTGCGATGGTAGGATGGACAGCCAGAAACTACTTCTGTGCCGGGACTTGCTATTGGAGGAGGAAAACCATGTTTTACTCGATGCTGACGCCCACCAACAGCAGGAACAGAAATCAGCAGGAGCCTTGATGGCTGATGATGAGGACACAACATCCCCAGAACACCAGCTGGCTAAGAAGTATGGCGGCTTCATGAAGCGCTACGGTGGTTTCATGTCTCGCCGCTCCTCTCCAGAGGGGGAAGTTGAGGATCCCAGAAATCAGGATGCGGAAGAAAATGTTCGCCTGGAGATCCTAAAGATCCTTAACTCAGCTGTTGACAATGGCAGCGAGGGGGATGTTCAGGGAGGCAAGGCATTGAAGAGGTATGGAGGCTTCATGCGTCGAGCTGAAAGAGGGATGACGCAGAGCAACCTGCTGGAGGCGGTATTAGGCCGCGGGCTCAAGAAGCGATATGGAGGTTTCATGAGGCGCGTAGGTAGGCCTGAGTGGCTGGTGGACAGCAACAGGAGTGGAGGGGGTTTGAAACGGGCTTGGGAGAACAGCAATGAGCTACAGAAGAGGTATGGGGGGTTCATGGATTAAGATGCCATAATTATTGCAATTAACAGCAATTAAGTTCCCCCATCTCTTCAATGCCTTCTTTTCAGCCAATTACCTTGTAGTCTGGACTTGTTGGTGTTTGAATCAACTGCGCTTCTGCTAATTTCATTGTGTCATCTGGCTTTGTACACACAGACACACACAAACACACTGCTGCCTACTTCATTGGTTCTATTGGTCCTGTAATGAAAAAAAGATATATTGTACAGATGATGTCTGTTTTTCTTTTCCATAATTATACATTATTTATTAAAAGAATATGTTGATCGAAACGTGTTGTTTGAGTTTATGATTTAAAACACAATGTGTTTATTGGTTTTCAAAAGGTAGTGACACAATATAATTACAGGCTTTTTTTAAATTTTTGATGTATTTACATTTATATAAACATACACATATATACATATTTTAGGATGTAGAATAGACATAGATATAAACTGACCTGGCCTGACACTAGGCTTACTCAAACATATTATTGTGTAATCACAACTTTACTGAAGTCTGTACTTACTTTTACTGTATCACCTTGGTTTGATGTTAAATTCAAAACATCTTCTATAAAATACACCAGCTTCTGAAATGTAATCACGTAACCTCTGAGAGTAGGTACATATAATGCAAATGTCTTTGTTGTAAGTTTAAACTGGACACCTTAGTTTTTCTGCGACAGCTTGACTGTAGTTGGGTGGATAGACTGTAATAAAGCCCTGGTAGATTGCCTCACTATCAAGAACTAGCACAAAGCACTGATAGGGCTTATGTCTATCAGTGTATAACTTTAGTCAGCGACTCCTGAATACAGCGACTCCAAAGTAAGCATTATTTGAACACTTTGGTCTGCATGGTGAACTTTTCCTAATTTTGGTAAATATATTTGAGACGCAGCTCCAGCTAAAACGTCACTAACTTCACCACATATGTATGTAATTTTGGTTTCTGGCTTCAAGCCTTTAGTTGTGTAGCAATGTCCTTGCTTAAACACGAGGGACCAGTCTCAGTTGATCCATAGCCTTGTCTCTGGTTGCCATAAATATGTAAGACAACTGGCTTTTTTGCAATCACATCCATCAAGTCTTAACTGTTATGTGAACAATGTGAGAAAGAAGCAGGTTTATAAATTGAGTGGATGTCCATTCAGCGTCAGTCAAATCAATGTAACAATTCCTTTCAGAATTATCCTTAGGTTATTTCTTTCTTGGCAAGTAAGAAAGGACCAACACTATATTTCTAACATTGTCCTGATATCATTTCTATCAATTCCACTCACAAATCCACCACCAATGCTTTTCATGTTTGTGGACATGAATAAACTTGCTGCTTGGCAGTTTGGATACAGTATACTAATGCCTAGTGCTTTTAGTACAAAACATTTTTTTTTATAATCAACTTAATTACTATTATCATTTTTAAGTACTTTTTGTTTCCACTGATGTACAGTATATTGATGTAGAGGTACAAAGAGTAGATCCTCACAGTCACCACTTAGCCAGAGTTTTTTTCTTATCTAGTAAAGTATCTTAACATTCACAAGTTCCTAATATTCACATAAGTATTCAAAAATCAAAGATATCTGTTATCAAATGTTAGCATGTTAATAATAATACATTTTATCTAACACTTGACACTCAAAATATACATAACAAAGTAAAATAAGTGTGATATAATTAAAAAGAGAAAGCAATCTTAAATAGGTGGATTTTCGGTATAAATTTGAAGAGTAGGAGTGAGTTGATTTTTTTTTGGGCTAAAAGATCTGCTCCCCATGGTAGCACACATCCAGAGGGGACATTCAAGTGAATGTAATAAGAGGATCTAAAAGTAAACTATTTTTTAGTGTTGTCACGATTCCTGCTCTACCCACTGCTGATTAGCTGGATCACATGTGTTCAATTAATCAGAAGCTGTCAGTGCAGGGATGGTAGGAACAGCAAGACTGTGGTCCTTGAGGACCAGAGTTGCGAACCACTGCCCTTGCTGACCGCCTATAAGCCAAGAGCTGGCAATAGATGTGAGGCTGGAAAGAATGCTGTCAAACATGACACCCAGACACCTAACCTGATGAGAGGAAGAAAGAGGAGGTATATTAAATTTTGAGAAGAACAAGCAATTACCTATGCCAACATTAAGCAAAGGGGTCTGGTAGAGTAGAACTGGGTTTGCAAGTAAGGTAGAGCTGTGTATCTTTTACACAGCAGTGGACGTTGATGTTATAGGTCACGGTTACCACCTGTGGTTTATTTAGAAAACTTTGTTTACTTTGGGTCAACTCCACCCTCACCCTGTTTCACTTACCTGGTAGTCAACCCGATTAGTTTCACCTGGGTATTAACCTTCATATACTGCTTCTCCATCATTCAGAAAAACAAATAGCTCTCATCACACAACTCTCAGAAACGACTCTCCAGCTCTCTCTCTCAAGATGTTCTGCTGGTCACTGATGTCAGCCTGTTTTCTTGAATCTGCCCGTCTGCTCCTCGTCGGCTGCGTATGTTAGCACCTGACTTGCTCTGACTCCAGGCCCATATTCTGGAAACTCTCCTCTACCTTTATTCTGCTGGGCATGTTGTTTCCCTGTTTTTGTGAGCTTTGTTCTGAAGAGGACTGTGTGTTTTAACCTTAGCACAGCAAGAGGAGTGTTTTAAATGTATGTGTGAACTGTTGCAGAAGAGGATTGTGTTGTGTGTCATACTTGTGCACAGCTCTGACAAGGAGCATTTTGATGTGTGTGCGGCTGCTGAAGAGAATTGTTCCTCCTCAGAGACTATTGTTGTTGGCCACAATGTCTGCACGTCCTCGAGCACTGTTACTGTTTAGTTCTATCAAGCTCACCCACCTAGCTCAATCTGGAGTGTTCTGCTTCTCCAAGTCCCGACTATGGTCACATGTGAGATGCAGACCACAAAGTAGTCACAAGTACAAAGTTTAAAATATCCCAGTTTAAATAAGATTTTGCTCCTGCTCATCTCATTAATGTTGAACTGTGGCTTAAAATAGTTTGCTATGTTAACCGTTTGTGTAAAGTCAAGAATTTTCTATATACAATTTTGCTGAAATTCATTATATTATTATTTTATTAAATAAAGCTAAATATAGCATTTATACACTGTTTGGGAGGAAATTTCAAAGTAAATATATATTGTGTATCTGTTGTTAAATGTTAATATTGTTGATCTATATTACCTCACAACCATGTGTTTACAATTTACCATATAGTGATATACATTGTCCTTGTTTCCCCCCTCAACTGTAGAGTTACGAGCCATGTACAAGGCTAAGTTAACCTTCGAGCTTGTATGGGCATATGTCAGTCACATGAACAAAATAAGTACTGGCTCGCCCCTGGCGGCTATTAGGCAGGGCCTGGCCCCTTATGGCTCTGCTGGGCCCCGCCTGGGACCCCTGAGTCCAGGGCCCGGTCCACCCTGGAGTAGCCAACTACTGGCGGGACCTGCGGGCTTACCGCCATGACCTCCTGGGGCTTCGGCACAGTGGCAGCCTCTCCCCCGCTCCACCACTTTGGGGGAGAGGCAGACCTCTCTCCCGCTTTGTTCTGAGTAGGGGCTGCAGATATCCCTGCGTGGGTCTTCCTGGCACTCTGGTTTCCAGGGGGGTCGCTGAATGTCTGGGGCCTGTGTCTCCTTTGTCTCTGCTTCGGGTCCTGTGGAGCGGGACTTCAGTTCCCCGTACACACTACTACACTATTACACATTTACATGGAGGAACCTTGTGAAAACAAGTGCGCTCACACACATAGGTGTGCACTCCTGTCTGTAACTGAAATAAATAAATTCCATCCATCCATTATCTTCCGCTTCATCAGCAGTCAAGTCGCGGTGGGTGCTGAAAAAAAAATGCTGTGAATGATGACTACACAGCTATACATGTGTCATGTATAGCTGTACTCATGTGTCATCTGTGTTACTGACAGGCCAGGAAAAATAAATTACAAAATGGTGGACCCAAATAAGAGTGGGTTTGAACAAATAAACTTTAATAAAGATGGGAACACAACAGAAAACAACAATAAACAGAAAATCACAGAGGAGGCAAAAACCAGAGTACTAAAACAAAAATTAAAAGGCCGTGGAGGGAGAAAGTAAACACTATAATGGTGGCCAGGAGCGAACATGTAGTGACAGAGACAAAGAAAAGACAAAGAAATGAACAGAAACTGAACCCACAACAACTTACAAAAATGATGGAGATGAGTGGGGAAGGACGAAGCCTGGTAGCATGCCAGGATGGCAGCATAACAGGGTGAACTGAAAAAGGAAAGTAGAAATTGCTGGGGCTTAAATGGTGAGTGTGAGCTTGAAGCCGTGCATGGGGTGGGGCAAAATAAAGAAAAAAAGAGACATTTGATTACCGAGTTATAAACAATATAAAATAGGGGGGTTAATTAAATGTGCTTAAACCTATGTCTAAGTTAAATAATACTAAATCGCATATCCTAGTTACAAGATGGGTAAATCACAATACGCTAAAACTGAGAAGGTAAGGATTTAAGATAGTCCTCAAAGGGTCTCCACTTATGGTCACTGGTTCAAGATGTTAAGGGTAAATTGGGATAGATATTTATTGAGAGGGTTACCCAGGCGTATTTCACAACAAACAAACAACAATAAACATCAAAACTAAAGGCAAGGCCAACACAAAAAACTATCTACAGAAATAATAAGCAACGCCAGCTAGAAACTAAAAGAACTCTTAGCAGAGTTACAGACTTAGACAACATAAATTTAAATACCAGCAAACAAAAGGTGATTACAAAAAGCGGCCTGGTAGCTCAATGGGTTAAGCGTCAGACTGGGATGTACAAGGTCGCAGGTTTGAACCCCGTCTGACTCCTAATCCATCCCCTACCAGGTGTGTCCCTGAGCCAGACACCAAGCGCTAGCTCCCTGTAAGTCGCTTTGGATAAAAGCGTCTGCCAAGCAAAGTAAAGTAAAGTAAAGTAAAAACATAGCACCTTGAGTATATCTATAACCAAAAGCACAAACAGCTTCTAAGTGATCACAGGTACAGAGCTTTCACAACACAAACACACGAATCACAGAGGTGAGGGTGAGCAGTCCAGCAGAACAGGCACCACTAAGGAGTTGATTCCTCAGTGCATATATCTCTCCGGTAACAAGGTGCAGCTGTGTGAGTGGAGCAGTGGGATCAGTGCCAGTCCAATCAGCAGTCGGTATAGGCGGCGTCCTCAGCAACCCCCCTCCGCCCAATTGACTGGTTTTGAAACACATGGAACATAGGCTACACAAAGGTTTCTCTCCTAATGGGTCATGCAGGTGTCAGGACATCCACTCTTACTCTTTTGTATCTACTCGGCATAGGGCATCACACATTTTCAGAGCCTTTGTTGTAGCAAATCTCTTGGTTATAGCCCTGCACCATCAGAGCCCACCGCATGAGACGTTGGTTGTGATTGTACATGACGGAGAGAAACACAATCGGATTATGATCATTATATACTACAACTGGCCAGGAAGTAAACCCCACATACAGGTCCTTCTCAAAAAATTAGCATATTGTGATAAAGTTCATTATTTTCTGTAATTTACTGATAAACATTAG
>JAUMHJ010000009.1:1497232-1518726 GCA_032361105.1 Microctenopoma lineatum
TGTGTATGTACATATATAGATACCCTCCCACCACCACCATCGAACCTTCCTCAACAATATACATAGGTGATATAAATTATACCCCCCCGCACTGTCTCGATTTATGTATTATGTATTATGTTTTTGTGTTTGGACTTGGTGTCTTTGTACTGTGTACGTTATGTTTCTGTGTTTGTATAATAAAAAAAAAAGAAGCATGTTAAATTTTAGCACCGGCATATCTGTGTACCGTCCATGTGAGGCACACTTGATGCATGTGAAGCCTTTGCTGCTTTTACAAAGCTGCATCTGTGTGCATGCTGCTACAACCCTTCCTGACTTTCTCCATGTCCATTGTTTACCTGATGTCTTTCATAATATTATAACTGATTTATTGCATTATCTTCTGCTTCCTGTAACTATTAATGTCTAATGAAGCTAACCAAAGGGATGATGCTTTTTGCCCCTCCTTCACATATCTTTTTATGTAACTCTCTTGGAAGATTTGGGAGACCCATAACAACAAATATTTCTTGTCTGAAATATATTATAATGTTCTGATATCACACTGATAGCTTGAAATGTGAGTGTTAGTGTTATGTTAAACACACGCACACACACACACACACACGCACACACACACACACTCATTCCACGAAGTCCCACAATACATCGCGTGGGGGAGTAAACGCGCGAGGCTGGGAATGGTCACTCGCCTGTCACGTGACACCTCCATGTTGAGTAACTTGTGTTTGATGTGACATCCTGATCGTTCTCTTGCCGTAGGCTACAAAAACGCCCCAAAACCTCTACCGTTACCGGACCAGACCGCACCCAGCACAGTTGAGTGAGCACGAAGCCGACAGGCTGTAGGTTTCATTAGCAGCACTTCTGACCGGAGGAACGTCTGGTTGTCGTAACCTTGTGTGTGAGTTAGGAGCAAAGGTCCCGGTAGAAGTAACGTAACATTGTGTTTGGTGAAGAGGACAGAGTAAAAGAGAGACCGCTAAAAACGTGAAACCCCCTCACTAACGTTAGCTGCTACACTAAAACCGGTATCTAGGTAAGTGATTTTACTCTTATGTATTTTTTGGTAAAGGTATTGGCTCCATGTGGTAACTTAACACTTAAAATAAGAATACTTTCTTTTGCCTGGCGTTTGGTAACAACCTTACAGTTGTCCTAATGGATGTCTGTTAGACGTGATTTAATCACAGGAATTTATGATATTACATTTTTCCCAGTCTCAGAGCAATAGAGAGAACGGCCCAGACAAAAAGCTTTTATCTAATATGCTTTTACAATTATGCACATCTCAATTTTTAACTTGGATTAACCTCATGGAGTATGTAATTTTTCTTATTGTTTTATTGTTTGCTTTACAGATCCATCATGAATTTCTTCCTAGAAACCATCCAAGTCCTCCTGCTATCTATCTGGTACAATGTGGAATCTTTGATACACCTGATTGTGCCTAAAAAGAAGAAGAACATAGCTGGTGAGGTAGTGCTTATCACGGGGGCAGGTAGTGGAATTGGTCGCCTTATGGCTGAGGAGTTTGCAGCTCTCAACACCGTGCTTGTGTTGTGGGATATTAACCAGGAGGGGATGAAGGAGACTGCTAGACTGGCCAAAAATAGCGGAGCAAGCAGAGTCCACTACTATCTGTGTGACTGCAGCGACAAGAATGAGGTCTACAGAGTGGCTGACCAGGTAAAGTTTGTAAGGTTGTCAGAACAACAGAATCAGTGGTTGATCCAATGGTGATTATCTGTGGTCCACAGTTTCTACTAAAGCTTCTCCTACTTCCGTAAGTTATAAATACCATAAATCAATATTGCTGGGGCCATTGTTCAATTAGGTTTTCTACAGGGAAACTTCCAAGCTGTGTTAGAATAAATGTTAGCTCCTCTTAACCACGCAAGACAAGACCTAAAGTCCGTAACTAAATTCCTTTACAGATTGCAAGCCTCAACCTGAGGTGCTTACTGTTGGGGGGCTAGCAGAATCCCAAAATCATTTAACATATGCCCTTCAGCCAAACCAGACCATAATCATTATCTCTTTAAAATGCAAAGAAATGCTCTCATCAGTGATGTACAAACGCCACATCTTTAGCAGTAACTGACTAAGCTATAAGTAATTTTTTGTAGTGCTAATTTTAGATAAGCTAGAAGGCAGTCAGACTCATATTCGTCTCACTGCTCATTTTATGTTGCAAGCTAAAACTTTTAAAATTATTTTATTGTTTTCATAAATTTTACTTTCGGACCGCCGCTACATTTACAATATACCATACAAACACAGAAACCTACCACTGTATATTGTTGTTTCTTTACTTTGCTTGGTAGATGTTTTGGGTTTCTGGCTCAAGTACACATCTGGTAAAGGATGGACTAGGAGTCAGACGGGTTTCGACCTGTGACCTTCTGCATCCCAGTCTGATGCTTAACCCATTGAGCTACTAGCCTATTTTTTCAGAGCTCGTTACGTCAATAATCATATCCTTATATACTTTGAATATGCCGCAGTTATTTCTGTTTCCTCAATCATGATTAAGGCATGGCGGCCTGGTAGTGGGTTAAGGCATGAGGCTGGGATGCAGAAGGTCGTAGGCTGATTCCCAGCTGCTGCACCCAGCCCATCCCCCATACCGGGTGTGTCCTTGAGTGAGACACCCACTGCTAGCTGCCCACTGCTCCCCCAAAGGGGGATGGGTTAAATGCAGAACGACACATTTCACTGCGTGTTGTACACTGTGTAACTATGTACTATGAGAGCTGTTTACCCTCATCCATTTCACTTTTTCATATTTTTACTTACCCCAGGAAAGGAGGAAAGTGGTAATGTTGTGCCTTGTGTTGTACAGTGTAATGATGAGGTGTTTTCTTTTGTTTGATGCAGGTGAAGCGGGAGGTGGGCGATGTCAGTATTCTGGTGAACAACGCTGGGATTGTGACAGGAAAGAAATTCATGGATGCTCCTGATTCTCTGATTGAGAAAACAATGGAGGTCAACATAATGGCTCACTTCTGGGTCTGTCTGATACAGTTTATTCCCACAAAAATCTCAATAAGCCATAGTGAGAGAGTGAAAACACATTTTTAGAAATTATTTTTAGCAAACTTCTTATCAAAACTTTATTAATTTTACTGCAGTGGTACCTTTTCACAGGTTCTGTTTCTATAATCATCAGTACAGATCACCTGTATATTTTTCTGTAACCATCAAAATAATTTTATTAGTCAGTGTTTTTATTTACATAATATTCTTAGAAAGTGGTCAAATCCCTGTGATGGTTTATTTGTTTTTTTCTCTGCTCAGACCTACAAGGCCTTTCTTCCTGCTATGATTGCCAACAATCATGGCCATCTTGTCAGCATTGCCAGTTCTGCTGGACTCATAGGAGTCAATGGATTGGCAGGTGCGTGTCTCTGTGTGTTTTCCCCCTTTATACTCATATCATGATACCTTAATTAATGTATACAGTAGAAGAATTATAGGTTGCGTTGTGTGTAAAAGTCACTGTCTGTGTTAGAGATCTGTTGTGTTTAGCCTGTTTTACTGTTGATCCAATGTTCACATTCCTGAATAATCGATTATTAGGTGCCTGCCATTAAAAATGAATAGGAGCCGATGCATCGACAATGCATGTGTTCATTTTAATCTATTCATCTATTCATTTTAATAGAGGAACCTTTTATTATCCACCTCTAAACGGGTCTCTTTATATCTTATTCTTCCGTCAACCGGAATGCGGCCCGAACAAGAGAGAGATAGCACACAAACTATACATCCAATCAACTGGCTCGGTCCCGGCATGTGTGCTATTACTTTTATTTCAAAAGTACTCAGTACTTTTTAAATAATTCATATTTTTCCATTTTTTGGTCAAAAAATGGCAGTTGGAGGAGTATTTTCATCAACCTTCCTCCCTTCACCCTCATGGTGTGTCACCATACTTTGTTGTAGAAACATCATTAAAACTTTAAACGGGTCCAGACACCTTCAGCTCTTTCCCTGTAAATCGGCGTCTTCATATCTTTTGTACTTTTTGAATTAGAGCAGTTTAAGTTTTATGTCACTGATTAAATCCCGAAAATTTCTCCATTCATTTTAATGGACGAACTTTGGAGAAGGTAGAGTAGTGATGTCACTCTCACTGTGCCAAAGTTCAGCTCAGCTCTTTATCAACCTCTCTCCTTTAGTCATTTTTTATCTTTCAATAACAAATTATATATCAAAATGTAGGAAAACTTGTCCTGTGTTGACACGTGTAATTTTTATTGTGATGGGATGTACGGTTTTTGAACAGTGTGGCCAGGAGTCGACACCTCGGTGTCCGAGCTCCCTATTAAATCCTGTTTATTTAAGCAGAATTTTCACCACAAAACTAGAGAGGAGCTATATTTCTAAATCGCTGCCAAATGCTCATTTTGGCTATTTCATGACAAAATTACATGCATAGAGAGGGACACGTCCTGGTTCTGTCAGTATGACCCTTATAGTGATAAGATTTATAGTTTTTAAACGGCAAGGACCAAATGCCATCAAGGATCTTGTGTGAAAACGGCAGTTAGAAGCAGGTGTGTCTGTGCGTGTGCTCGTTACCCTGGCAACTGAAGCACCCTGTTAACACCTGCTCTCTGATGGGCTGACACTTGCCTTAGAAGTAGTTGTTGCTGCTCATGTTTACTGTGTGTGTGTAAATGCTCGGTAAATCCTGCTCTCTGGTCGGGGAGATGGGTCTAAGGTTCAGCGACGCAAGGTGGTAGGCACATTCAAAGAACTTTCTAGTTGTTACTGATGCTTTTTTTTTTAACATAAAGCATTGTATGATGAAGGTCAGGGAATAGTAGACATCTCTTGCTAATTTAACATGATTATTTTAAATTTACATTTTTATACTAGCAGTAGTAACTAAATTATTTGTTATTACTGACTTTCATGTGGCCACACATTTATAAATGGCTTTGAAATTGTTAGGACTTCTTGGATACTATGGAAGATGTCACTCAGCTGAAGAGAAAGATTCAAGCGCTGAGAGAGATCAAATGTACTTTATAGGTGTTCAAAGGTGGGGTAAAAAGCTGTGTCACAAAGTGATGTGAGCCACTATAGCTAAAGCGTTAGTCATACTACATTAAAAATTACGTCAGTTTGTGAGGAAACCCAAAACTCCCTGAACCATCTTGTTGTTTTAAATTGTACATGAGCAGGATCTTCCCTGGCATAAATGGCTACAGTTGCTTCAGAATGTTTCTGCCATCTGTTGACGAGATGTTGCAACCACTAAGATGTTACAACCAAATCTGAGCTGGTAGCTGGAATAATAAAATTCTGAATATGGCACAGGGTAAACAAATCTTACTTGTTCATTGTTTTCTAATGGAAATTACGTTAGTACTTAAATGCACTTTGTCTTTAAAAAAATTGCATTCTTTTGAAAACTCTGATAGATTTAGTAGGATGATTATGGGACGTCATGTGGAAAAACATTTCGTACTCTCAGCAGCTGAGTTGCCCTTTAGCCTGTATTATGCCTTATCACCTATAACCCTATCTGTGTCAGATTATGTAACAAGTGTAGCCCTGGCAGATGTACATGTGGAACGATGTGCACTGGACTTTCATTGGACTCACAAGACATAACAAGATAAACTGAGAAGACACTGTGTACTACTGCATGGATTTCCTTATCATTTATTAGGGCAACCTGGTAACCTTCGTTTTTTTAAAGGAGAAATCCACACTGTTTGTTCATGAGGCTCTAGTGTGATTTACTTTGATACTCTCCTTGACACCATATTACACCTTATGATCATAATTAAGAGAAGGAAAGAAAAATATTATGTTTATTTATGTTGATATTATCAGACAGTTTACACAGATGCCCAAAGTGGTTGTGTGGGGTTATTTAATGTCTGTAACATTAAAATGAGCAAAGGTAAATTGATTTTACACTGATGAGTCAGATTAATGAATTCCAAATATTTAAAAGGTTGTGAGTCAGAGAACTCATATCAATAGGGGTGTCCCTTTGGGTTAGATGAAAAGAAACAAATATTAACTAGACAGTTCCTGGAAAAACTTTGAAGGTGCCTGTCACCTTGTGCCGCTAAACGTTAAACCCATCTTGCCACAGAAAGCAGGATTTACCGAGCAGAGTTGTTTTGATGTATATTGTGTGTGTGATAGGAATACAATGTTTATCCTGTGAGCTCATATTGTTTTGTTTTCAGCAATTAGCATTGCCATGGTAACTCAAATGGTCAACTAACTACAATAGGGGGCAGGTCATGTCTAAGAAAGTCATTTCGATACATCATATATGTGGTAGGAATTTACAGTCTGTCCTGTGAGCTCATCCTGTGTGGTTTTTGGGGATTTACGTTGCCATGGTAATTCAACATGCCATTTAACCACAATAAGAGACATGTCATGACTAAGATGGTCATTTTGATGTATAATATACCTGATAGGTATTCAGTCTATCTGGTGGAGAAACCTGTGAGTATGATTTGTTGCCATGGTAACTCAAAATGCCATATATAAATTAAATTAATGAAAAAGTAGCTGGTCGATTTGATGTATATTTTGTGTGTGTTCTCTCTCCTATTTGGGCTGCATTCTCGTTGATGGAAGAATAAGATATAAATAAAGACACCTGTTATGAGGTGGAAAACAATAGGTGCCTTCAATAAAATGAATTGAGGCAATGCACACTCCTTAAGTGATGTTCTTTTTAACTTTTTCCTGTGAACCCTCTTCTTGCAGACTACTGTGCCAGTAAGTTTGCAGCAGTAGGTTTTGCAGAGTCTGTTGGACTGGAGCTGCTGGCAAATGGGAAACATGGCATCAAGACGACCATAGTGTGTCCGTACTTCATCAATACTGGAATGTTCGATGGATGTCAAACCAAGTAGGTGTCTTCACATACAAATGTATCAAAAGTGGAACACTTTTGTAGATTACAGGTATATAAGGAGGTCACTGAGGTCTATGGAATAATAGGCCTTTCCAGTGTGTCCTTTTCTCAAAGTCACAAAAGTGTGTGTGTGTGTGTGACCAGAGTTTGTGTCGCAACCTCTGGTGCTATAGCCTTTCCCTTTCAACTTTTGCAATATCTTTGCGTCATGTCTCTTATCTCTCTGGCCAAAGCCATAAATTATCTCACAGCAAATCTTTTGTTGATGTTAACTGTGGATCATGCTGTTTAATTTTCTCTTAATCCTTTTCTTTGCCTTCACCAGGTGGCCGAGACTGATGCCAATCTTGAAACCAGAGTTTGTGGCCAAGAAGATTATTAATGCTGTGCTTACAGACCAGGTCTTCCTACTGCTGCCCAAGAGCATGTATTTTATTGCTGCCCTCAAGAAGTTAGTGTCTGTTTTTTTATTCCTAAATTGTAAGTAACATAACTGTGCTGACCTTGTGGAGGGAGGTGTGAAAGCCCAAGTGAAACCTCTAGAGCAGAGTTCACCAACGGCCGGTAGCAGTCTGTGGCCGCAGAAGTTTTCTTTTTATGGCATCACTTACAACTGAACTGTCAAACACTGTATAATGCATTTAACTAGTCTGTCACAACAACACTAAATCAAAGCTTGAGCATTTCAGCAGAAAGCATCAAGACAACAGAGTGATCTCAGCTGAAAGTTTATCACTGACTGTGGAAGCGTCATAATGAACTTAAATGAAGCAATGGCCCAGTTCCTTTTTTTCCTTCGCCCAGGTTCGATGGTTGATAGGAAGGCAACAGTTGCAGGCCATTTCCGAAAGATGCTTATTTATAGTGACTCTTGGTGCTCTGATTCTAGCCACACTCTTACTTACTGCTTGTGAAGTTCTTGAAGTGGCTTTTATTTTTCTTTTCCCAATTCTGTGGTCATTACATGTTTAAAAGATACTAACATGCATGACCAGTTGAGAGTTTCCAAGTGAAAATTGTTAGACAGAACATTTCCACTGACCAAGGGCCCATTCTTACATCACAGCATCTAATTTTTTGGGCATGGATTTTAAGTATTAGATTTCTGACTATTATATTTTTTTATTCTTACGTTTAACTGCATTCACCTTATCTTGTAAAATTCAATTGAACAGCGTAATAAGTATATATGGGCTAGATTTACAATCTGTAGCTTCAAATGACACTGAGATTTTTATAAGAACTTTTATACTGGTCAAATTCACCCAGTGGTGGTGCTAGATGGAGAGTGCTGGTTCTTAATCTTAATATTGATGTATTACAATTTTATATATTGAAATTGATATAAAACAGACATCCTTTTATCGCCACAAAGGAGATCTGCTTTTCAATCGACCACACATAACCGACCACTCTCAAGCCCCTGTCAGTCCATCAAATGATGTCTTGCATAAGAACGGCCGGTGGCGCACAAAACGTTGGGGAACAGTGAACGAGGGGGTGTATGAAAATTATGATTTTAATGTAGAGTAAAAACTTGTACAAGAATTATCAGTGACCAAGAGCTAGAAGGTACTGTGTGTCTACACTGCCATCAGTCTGCATCACAGAGCTGTCTAATGATAAACTAATACCTGCCCTCTCATATTCTATGAAAGAAGCAGAGTGAACTTTTCAAATATTCTATATATTTTGTTCCTACCCTCATCCTGCCTCTCCATCATTCTCTTTAGTGTACTACAGTGGAAGGTGGCCACCCTCCTTGGCTCATACATGGGATTGTTGGTGGGAGTAGACTGCTTCACTAACCCCAGGCTGCGATGAAATTGCATTCACACTTTTCTCTAACAATTTTTTATATACGTATATTAAATTGTTAATACACTTGGCCAACAGGGCTGCATCGATGCTTTGTATTTGTTAAATACTTGCGCTAAATAAATAAAAAAAATACATACTTAAATAAAGTCAATGTTTACCATATAGACAAATGTGTATAGTATTTCTGGATTCAAACAACTCGTTTACGTACGACATTTGTCACTTCAGATAATGTTTTATTGGCTATAGTAATAGCTTTACAAGGAAAGTTTTCATCCACAGCAATTATTATAGTTTATTCATCATCTAAACCACTGTTTTTCTGAATGCAATGGAAATTGGATTCGCCAAATAATCTGCTGCTTCCCCTCTATTCAGAATATATTAAGTATTCATTTTGTAGGGAAAAAAAGTTGAATATTCAGTCAGTTGAAAGTTCTGTGAAGGATTGTCTGCGGTGAACTTTATTGGGCGCATGCATAAAGTTGTTGTCATGAAGTAGACAGTTGTCATTGTTTGTATTATAGAACAACAGAGCCTGTGTGTGTGTGTGTGTGTGCGTGGCTAAACTCTGTAGAGTAGCTGCAGGTGATCTGACTTTTATTATTCTGCAGGTTTTCACTGTAAATTGAATAAGGTGTGTTAGTGTTCTTGCTGTTTTGCCAGCATGATTTTAAGCTCCAACATGTTCCAAAATAATGTGGCTTGTAAGTCAACCAAAAGAAACATTAAATAGAGATTGTATGCCTAATAATTACTACTTCTAAGTGCATTAATCCTTCTGATTTCATGAATGAGATTTTTGTTTTTTATTTTTCCACCATCAATTTACATATTATCAGTTGATGCACTAACCAACCTTCACTTAGTTGACCTGTTGGCAATAAGTTGACTGATACACACTGGCATGCTGAAGCCCTTGTGCTGATGTGTGACAGTTTGCACTAAATCAACTTTGACATTCAGAGCTTTGACAATCACTTCAAGCATGTTTATGTTGCTTTAAAAGAGTCACCTCATGAATACCCATGTTGCTGTTGAGTGAGCAACATGGGTAACAACGCTTTTTTTGTGTTTCACAGACTGTTTCCACTAACAATCTTCTGGAACTGGGAGTTATGTGTGGATAATTCTGGTGCACATAGTCTTGATGATACCAGCAAATCTGTGTGAATGGCTCCAACAGATGCTGCAATTAACTGGTGATCTTGGTCTTCTAAAAATTTTCACCAGAAGCAGTAGGCAAGTCTCAAAATTACAGTTTTACTTGTGACATTGTAGTCATAATTTAGCATCAAATACATAACAGAGGTCTGAGGTAAATCCAGATCCATACAAAGCTTTGATGCCATTGAGACAGCTTGACTTTTTTTAGGCAACGTTTTCTGTACTAGGGGGTACTGTACTAGGACCCATCTTGTTTATTTATATAAATGATTTAGGTTTAAATGTGAGAGATGCAAGCTTGCACTTTATGCTGATGATAAAGTTATTTATTGTTATGGATCATCTCTTGCTCAGACTATTAAATCACTACAGAAAGCCTTTGTTGCTATCAAGTATTGGCTACGACAACTGAAATGCGTTCTCAATGCAGACTAGACTAAGCTTATGTTGTTTTCCAACACTAGGAAGTTGCCACAAATATTACCTTCAGTGTCTACTCTAGACGGAAATGAAATTTAGGTGGTAAATACATACAAATATCTGGGCATCTTGCTTTCTGATTCCCTTACTTTTAAACCCCATGTAGAACATCTTGTCAGGAAATTAAAGTTAATATTGGGATTCTACTTTCGTAACAAGCGGTGTTTTTCTTTTAATGCAAAAAGGCGACTTATAGCAGCAACATTTTTGCCTGTTTTAGACTACGGGGATCTTTTGTACATGAATACATCTGCTCAATGGCTTTGAATGATTGATACAGCCTACCACTCTTCTCTGAAGTTTATTACTAATTGTAAAGTATCAACAAACCCCTGTGAGTTATATAATCAGGTGGGATGGCCTGCCTTGGTGACTCGAAGGACTTGTCACTGGTATTCCTTTATATATAAGGCAATTCTGGGAATACTACCTAGCTATATTAGTTCCTTAATTGCATACAGAAGTGTTGATCCTTACTTTCTACGTTCACAAGATCATTTATTGCTTTCTGTTCCATATGCCCCTACTGAAATGGGTATATGCCTCAAAGCGTGTACATTATACATGGAATATGTTGCAAAATGACTAGAAACTAAAAGAGTTGATCCCTTGGAGCACATTTAAAGTCAGATTGAGACTTTTTGGGGCTGGTTCCACTGTTTGTATAGTTTGTTTGCACAGTCTTTTAATCTGCTTTAATCTTTCTTCTTAATTGTGTAACTTATAACTTCTATTTATTGCTGCCTATCTTGGCCAGGGCTCCCTTGAAAAAGAGGTTTAGAATCTCAATGGGACTTTCCTGGTTAAATAAATGTTAAATTAAAAAACAAACAAAAAAAGATGGTTTTTAGAGAGCCAAATATTTTGTGAACCTTTGCTTCTGGGTGTAGTTGTTAGTCAATTTATGAACTTTGAAAACGTTATCAATCCCAAAGGGGATTTGCTTAAGGACAAATAAATCTGAAAATGGATAATAGGGCAGTATTGACTTAGAATAATAATTCGAATTGTGTTTCTACCCCTCCCCTTTACAGAGGGGGGTGAAAATGTAGAGGTCACAGGCCGGCATCATCTGTGGCGATCAGTGGAGCACTTGACATTGATGTCTCTATGGCTTAACGTGCTTCTCTGTCCAGCCAAGACACTTGGTGGAAGGGATTGTCCAGGATTGAGAGTAGAGTTGGACAGTACCCTCTTGGCAGCCGCAACATGTGTAGCAGCTTGCAAGCTACTTTTTTACAGCACATTGTGTTCTGCGTCCCGATTAGCGCATTGTGTTCTGTGTCCCGATTTGCAGTAGACTATTGTCCACTGAGCATTGCTTTATTCATATAGACAGTGACAGTGGAGAGGAAAAACTCCCTTTAATGGAAGAAACCTCCAGCAGAGCCAGGCTAAGGGTGAGCGGTCATCTGCCTCGACCGGTTGGGGTTATTAGACAAAGGAGAGGGAGAAAAGAACAGCAGGTAGCAGAGATCAAAACAACCACAAGGAGCAGCAGACGAAGCACTGGGCAGGTTGGGTGGATCAGCAACCACAGCTCCAAGATTGAGAATACCCGAGGAGAGATACAGAGAGAGAGGACAAAACACAACTAGGGGAGAGAAAAGAAACAAATATAATAACATGCAATGATTTTGTAAAGTGGATAGAGCTGCTAAACCAATTGAGCTTAACTGATGGTTCAGAGTCACCTGATCCATCTCTAACTATAAGCTTTATCAAAAAGGAAAGTTTTAAGTCAAATCTTACAGGTAGCTCGGGTGTCTGCCTCCCTGACCCAGATTAGGAGCTGGTTCCACGGGAGAGAAGCTTTATGGCTCGAGTCCCTGCCTCCCATTCTACATTTGGAAACTCAAGATTCCTCACAGTAGTACTTGAGGCTAGTGTAAAATCATCCAGTGTAGTAATCTGACTAGATATCGTGTCTCTGAGATTTTTGGGTCCAAATATGATAACCTCGGTTTTTTCTGAGTTAAGGAGTAGAAAATTACAGGACATCCAGGCCTTGATTTATTTTAAACAAGCGTGTTTCCCTAAATGATTGGTATCTTCTGGTTTCATGGATAAATTAATAATTGTGTATCATCTGCATCGCAATGGAAAATAATTGAGTGTTTCCCTATAATGTTGTCTAAGGGAGTGATGTAAAATGAAAATAGAATGGGTCCAAGCACAGAACCCTGTGGTTTAACCTGCATGTGCAAGGAAGTTTCAACATTAACATGAACAAACTGTGATCTATCTGATAAATAGGAGTTTAACCAGCTTAGTGCTGTTCCTTTTATCCTAATGACATGTTGCAGTCTCTGTAATAAAATGTTGTGATGGTACAGAGTACAGAGAGACATCCGCAGTCGGAATCTAAGAGGAGATCATTGCTAACTTTAACAAGTGCTGTTTCTGTGCTATGATTTACTCTAAATTCTGACTAAAAAACCTCATAGAGCTCATTCATGCGCAGATGGTCCCAGAGCTGCTTGGAAACCACCTTTTTAAAGATTTTTGAGATTCTAGATTGGATATTGGTCTATGATTGGCTAAAACTCCTGGATCTAGAGTCCATTTCTTTAGTAAAGGTTTTACTACAGCTTCCTTTAAGGCCTGTGCTACATAGCCTGTTAATAAAGATAGATTTATCTGCTCTAAAATGGATGTGCTGATCAAAAGGTAAAACGTCCGTGAGCAGTCTAGTAGGGATGTGAGACGATATAAGAAGTGGCCAGAGACACGTAGACAATTTAGATGAGTTAATTATTGAAATTTGTTCTGTATGAGCTACAGGAAAGAAGCAGTCTAAGTAAGACTGAGGTCTGATAAAGAATTCTATAGCTGTTGGACAAGTGTTCCTGGTGCGGCCTGGTAGCTCAATGGGTTAAGCGTCGGACTGAGATGCAGAAGGTTGTGGGTTCGAACCCTGTCTGACTCCTAATCGATCCCCTACCAGGTGTGTCTCTGAGCCAGACACCCAGCGCTAGCTCCCTGTAAGTCGCTTTGGATAAAAGCATCTGCCAAGCAAAGTAAAGTAAAGTTCCTGTCCATGCCAATTGCAAGGAGGGTCTGATAAATGTTATCTCTAATAGTTATAACTTTATTTGTAAAGAAATTTCTGAAGTCATTGCTGCTGCGAGATGAGGGAATCATTTTCATAAATCTAGTAACACTATTTTCAACACTATGTGCAGTCCACATTTCTTGCTCGAGGGTTGATGTGCAGTCCACATTCAAGGAAGTAGCTTGTTGCTTACTGGATGGAGGCAGTCAGAGATGCTTCTTCCATGAAAGTTTGGTCAAGTGCTTAAAGTAGACAATAATAAGACAAGAGACATTCACACTACACACGTTTGGCTCCTCTGTTCCTAAGATCACAATGCAGTACGGTTAGTCATGCTGCAAAACATCTGGGAACCTACTCACAAAATTAAAATAGAGGCCGTAGAAACAGCACGAGTGTGCTCAGCAATAATGAAGGTTCCTGGTGAACAGATTCAGCATGAAGTCAAGAAAAAAAGGAACTCCAACTAAAAGATATACCATGAAGTGATGGCAAACCTGAGCTTGCCGTTCTTATAGGAGCTGACTGCTATTGGCAAATTGTGACAGGGAAGGTTGAGAGACTGAGAGAAGCATTGATGGCATTGGAAAGTACCCATTGGATGGTCTGTACAAGGACCAGTGCCTGTATCAAGCATTACTGAAGCAACTTGCATGTTCATTCCCTTTGAAGAAGATGTGCTTCTTTCTAAACAGCTGAAGGCATTCTGGGAGATACCTTGGAAATTACAAATGAGAAGAAACAGAACCTAACAGAAAATGAGACAACTATAGAATTGCTAGAAAATGGTTTGAAGGTTTAAAGAAAATATTCAAGTGAGATGTGACATTGCTTAGCAGATATAATCATGTGGTGGAAGACTATTTGGAGCAGAACATCGCAGAGGATGTACCACAAGACAGTAAAGGTGCAGACACTGTAAAATGTGCTCAGAGAAGATAAGGCGACCACCAAATTAAGAGTGGTCTTTGATGCATTGTCCCATGAAGATTGCTGTGCATCTCTGAATGACTGCTTACTCACAGGGCCAAACCTGAATCCAGGTCTGCTCAGTGTTCTCATCCAATTTATACAATACAAAATCGCATTCATAGCAGACATAAAACAGACATTCCTGCAAATACGCCTAGCAGAAAAGGACAGAGATCAGGTTCACCAACACAGGAAGAGAATGAACCGCTGCGCATCTTACATACCAAGGTGATACAGAATAGACATGCAGCAAGAAAACAACAGTGAATTGAAACTACATGTATTCCCTGATGCCAGCGAGAAAGCTTACAGTACTGTGGCTTATCTGGAAGGTAAAACACAAGAAGAAGAAACAACAATGAGAATTGTCGCCTCCAAGGCCAGGGTGGCTCCCCTAAGGAAAATGACTTTGTCACGTTTGGAGCTCATGGGAGGTGTGATTGGAGCCAGACAGGCAAACAACTTAAGCACCTCCTTAAAGACAGAACACACTCAAATAAAAATGTGGACTGACTCCATGATCGTGCTGCACTGGCTTTGTAGCTCTGCTCAAAGGTGGAAACCATTTGTTGCAAACAGAGTGATGGAGATCTAGACCAGGCGTGGGCGTTCCTGGTCCTTGAGGGCCACAGCCCTGCTGTTTTTCAAGCATCCATGCATTTGTGACTTCTGATTGGCTGAAAATACCTGATCCAGCTAATCAGCTGCCTGTAGGGCAAAGATAGTTGGAAAACCAGCAGGGCTGCGGCCCTTGAGGACCAGGAATGCCCACACCTGATCACTTATCAGTCCTGCTTCATGGTCACATTTTTGAAGGCAGGGAAAACTACAAGGCACGACAGTAAGATCAGAGCACTTAAGTCATTCCTTTATGGACCCTGATAACCCTACCATCACTCAAAGATGGAAGTACAGGCAGAGGCTAATAACCAACTTCTGGAACACCTTGCGTAAGGATTATTTGTTGGAACTGAAGTCAGCACATCACTGTGGTCTGTCAAGGTCCACCCCTCTGAAAATGGCTGATGTGCTCAATGGACAAGACACCATCCCATACAAGTCTGGAAACTTGGAAGAATCGAAGAGCTGTTTCCTGGCCGAGATGGTCTTGTTAGGTCTTGTTTAGTTCATACTACCACAGGGACTTTGTTGAGAAGGCCAATTCAGCTATTGTATAATTTTGAGATTTAGATGAACAAGTAGTTCATCGTGGGATGTTACAAGAATGTTGTAACTTTGTCGCTGTTTTTGTTGTTGTGCATGCTTGAATTGAGGTTTTGATTAATGTATTTGTTAAAAAACTGCATTTTCCATGATACGTCTCGGATGGGAATTCCTCTCTCATATGCTCTACCTAAGTTAGTTGGAGCCGACATCTGAAGAGGGAAGCCATTACATTTGTTGTACACCATTTTTTATGTTTAAGATAAAAACTCATTACTTTCCATTAATTCTTGCTACAACAGATAGCACAGAAAAAGTAAATTAAAAAATTACTTTGAATAAAAGATGGAAACTGATTTGCTTTCATTGAGTGAAATAAGTATAAGTAAGAACTCCTATCAACCATTAAGAGTTCTGGCTCCCAGATCTCACCTGATGTGGTGTCAATGATTCTTAGAACGGTGAGAAATCATCCTAGAATTACACGGGAGGAGTTAGTTAATGACCTTAAAGTAGCTGGGACCACAGTCACCAAGAAAACCATTGGAAACACATTACACCGGAATGGATTAAAATCCTGCAGCACTCGCAAGGTCCCCCTGCTCAAGAAGGCACATGTGCAGGCCCATCTGAGGTGAACAACTGAGGTTTTAGTTGTTCAGGTGTTCGTTGGCAGAAAGTGACTGGAAGGAGGTGCTGTGGTCAGATGAAACCAAAATTGAGCTCTTTGCCATTGACTCAACTCACCGTGTTTGGAGGAAGAAAAATGCTGCCTATGACCCCCAAAACACAGTCCCCACCGTCAAGCATGGAGGTGAAATATTCGTGCAGCTAGAGTGCGTGATGTCACTCTCACTCTTTTGCTTGTCTTGTTCTCCTCTTCAGTCAACTTTCATCTTTTATTAACAAATTATACATACAGAGATTACCTGAATTTATAAATTGCTCCTACACCCTCATTTCTTTGACTTCACTCTGCGTATGCGTGTGTGTTGGCGTGCTGTGAATGTTGGAATTTTTCCAATATGACAATCATTTTTATTTTATTAAGGTTTTTGTGAAGGTATTCCTCCCTCTATTTTTCCTGTTTGTAGTAATTAGCTTAAGCTGTTTACTAATTCTCTGGGTCTGTGTAACCATTTTGGCTGTGTTCACGTGCAAAAGCAGCTATAAAATCATTAGACATAAAAAAACTTTCTGCTTTTTTTTCATATACATACAGACTTTCTTCAACTTTTTATCCTTTATCCTTTTCAAGATTGTGTGAACTTTTTGACTTTGTCAAGGTTTTGTCTTAGTCAGCTTTGTTTCAAGCTTTTGACTTTGTCAGCTTTTTGACTTTGTTAACTTTATTTAACTTTTTGTCTTTTTCAACTTTTAATCTTTCTCAACGATGTTTAACTTTTTGTCTTTTTCAAATTTGTCAACTTGAAATAACTTGCCAGAAAGATGCTGACCGGCGTCTTTTTGGCAACATGCATGCTCCCCGACGCAATTTTTTTTAAAAATTGCCAAGTCTAGTTTTATTAGTTTTATTTATTCTTTACTATTAATTGTTTACTATTTTTTTCTTTATTTTGTTACTGAAGTGATCAGATTAAAGTAGCAATAAGAATTTTATGACATAGTGTAACAGCTTTTTCTACTATCTCTGTGAGAATAAAGATTCTGCGCCTGCCGTCCGCTTTCAGCAGGTCTGGCCCCAGAAAAAGAGCCAGTTATCTACAAACTGAAATCCCTGCTCCCTACAATACCTGGCCAGCCAGTGGTTCAGTGACATAAGTCTGCTATACATCTCATCATTACCCCGTATGGGTGAGGGACCAGAGACCATTAATTGATGCCGACTCATCTTGTTTGAGCCTGAAATGTCCTGGCTAAGCTAGCTTTTGTTATTTTAGATGTTTTCTCCTGAAACCATTGGTACCAACATGACATACAATGCTCTTATAGCTAGTTTTTATGATTGGGAGCTAGCAACCGCTCTAACTGGCGTACACGTCTCTTTCCCTCTGTCTCTAGCAGAGACACCCTGTCTGCAAAAGCGGAACAGTTAGCACACGCCATAATGGGATCAGGGTGGTTGTTTAGCTGTTGTGGCTGAAAAGGCTAAGCTCAAGCTAACACCAAACCAAACGAGCTGCGACAGCAGTCCTTAAACCTACAAACGTTATGAAGGACTTTGAATGAATAATTGGCGAACAGTCGATTACGTTAAAATTATAGAAGTAAGTTAATGAAAAGATGGTAAATAAACAAATCTCATGCAAATTTCTCACATCTCGTCATCGGGTCAAAAACCCACATCATGTTTATGTCCATCCAATGCTGTGAGGTTGCACCTTAGACTGTCCAGGAGCTCAGTTATGCCCTGGTCAGGCTTTCAGTTCAATTCAGTTTATCTTAATTTGTATAGCACCTGATCATTTAGTACTGTATATGTGAGGAAAAGGACTTTAAATTTGCTCAGGATGTAGAGCAGTCGCCCACCAATTGTGAGATTGGTCGGTTCCCGGTTTCCACCTATGTGTCATCGGTGTGTGAGTGGCTTACCATTTACGATTTTGAGTTGTAATGACATTTCAGCAAATTGGACTAGCCCACCACATCAGGTTTTTTTTTTTCTCAAATTAAGCTCTCTGTAGGTTGTTAATTTTCATTTTGATCAAATGACATCCTTTTATTTTCAACACATTAGGAATTCCATATCGGTATGTATATTCAGCATGATATTTTTCCAATTGACATTCTATGTATTTTCAAACTGTTCCTTTAATTTTTTTGAGCAGTGTATATTTTTATATACAGTGGTCCCCTGCTAATCGCGGGAGTTGCGTTCTAAAAATAACCCGCAATAGGCGAAATCCGCAAAGTAGTCGGCTTCATTTTTTACAATGATTATTGATGTTTTAAGGCTGTAAAACTCACTACACACAAACTTTGCAAGCTGAACGCACTCTGTACTGTACAGGAGACACGGCGTGGAGATGATTGCCTGACAGTGGTCTACAGACGGTCAGGACGCGGAACACAATGTGCTACATGCCAAATTGCGCGATATAGCGAGGGACCACTGTATACACTGTTGTGATAAAGTCAGTTAAGCCCAGCTAATCTACCAAAGGCAAGAACACTTAAACCAGGTGGTCACACTCCTTCCATCTCTTTCAAGGTTAAACCTGTTAGATTGATTTTTTTTATTAGGATCTTGTAAACATATTGTAGATTTGATCCTAAAGAGCATAAAGAAATGGATAAGATTGCTTTTTGCTCCAGCAGGAGATCAGTATGATGCACTAAAAACTGTTCCCCTTGAACTCAGTTAATAAAAAGAATATCTTGTAATATCTTTAAGGTAAAATAGATAATGAATATGTTTGTAATTTACGCCTTGATGCTTATGCTGAATTGTTTTGCCCCTTAATTTATATTTTTTGATAGACATTTTTCTCGCCTTGTTCTTTTTTCTGTGGTCCATTTGTCTGAGGACAGAGCCATTATTCTCTATTAGAAAGCTTTTCGTCTCTACAACACAGCTCACACAAATGAAGATAGTGCCTCGCCTGTCACCTCTGCTCATTTTACATAAAAGCTATTGAAGCTTTTAATAATGTGTTGTTGTATTATCCAGCCTTGTCTCTTCTTCTTGTTTGAAGATTGTTTTTGTTAGTCAGAGGACTGTAATTGAAAAGCTGCCAACATGGGCTAATATAGGAGGAGAAAGTCTCACAGATAATTTAACAAAAAACATTTTCCATTAGCACAAATACATTGTTCCATTGGGATCTATTTGAGAAATGTGTTTGTATTGTTGGCAAAAGCAAATACATTGGTGTGTGTGCGTGTTGAATGATTGTCTAGTTTAAAGGACCACTCCAGCACAACCATAAAGTGTGGTGAGTTGACAGAATCAGAATAAATGATATGAGAGATATTTTGTATTCAGTTGTTGGCTTCCATAATGTCTTATTACACAGATGAGGCTTTTGCATCTGCAATTCTTTACACATATAAATTATGCAACTTGCAGACTTTCATCTTGTACTTTTCTAATGATACTGATGTATACACTTAACTGAGGCAACACTGCACTGTGTTAGGTACTAATTACATACAGTATGCTAAAATAAGACACAATACTGGTCAAGGTCAAGTTTATTTATATAGCACATTTCTAACAGTTTGTGCTGCCCAAAGTGCTGTACAAGTAGTAAATAAATAATAGAAAGAGATCCTGTGCCAGAATTTATCGGCAAATATATTTGTAGATCGTCTGCAAAACAGTGAAATGTAATATTATATTTTGAAAAAATTGATCCCAAGGGCAGTAGATAGAGACCAAGGGTAGGGCCAAGCATAAAACCTTGGGGCACGCCACAGTTAAGATGGGCTACTTTTGAATTGAAATGGCCCATATTTACAAAAAAAGGATCTTTGGGAAAGATAAGATCGGAACCACTGAAGAGCAGTGCCCTTAAGGCCAACACACAGTTCTAGACGCGATAGGAGAATATTGTGGTCAATCGTCAAAGGCTGCAGATAGGTCTAACAGCAGAAGGGCAGCCGATTTGCCAGTGTCCGTGGCTAAAAGGAGATCATTAAAAACTCTTAAAAGTGCAGTACCAGTGCTGTGTTGTGATTTAAAACCAAATTGAAATTTTTCAGAAATGCCATTAAGATCAAGGTAAGCCTGCAGCTGTGTATAGACAACTTTCTCTAAAACTTTTGAGAGAAAGGGTAACTTCGAGATAGGTCTATAATTTGATAGGACAGTCGGGTTGAGATTGTTTTTTTAAGAGTGGATGGATTGCAGCCTGTTTGAGACAGGAAGGCACGAAGCCTGTAACAATGGAGGAGTTTATTATTTTTAAAATATATGGCCCAATAGTGTTAAAAACGTTTTTTAGCAGGCTGGGTGCTAAGTAACAGTCCAGTGAGCAATAGGAGGGTTTTAAGTGATGAATTACTTTTGATAATTCCCCTAGTGAAATAGGCTCAAACTGCTGCAAGGCAGTTGTGCACACAGGAAAAACACTGGGGTCTACAGCAGAAGATGAAGAAACAGAGGACCGAATTGTTAAAACCTTATCCATAAAAATTTCTAAGAATTGTTCACACATATTAGTTGAGGGCACAGCAACGGCAGTATCACATGGATTAATAATTTGATTAAATACATTAAAAAGAACTTTAGGCCTATGACTATTAGCTAACACAATGTTGGACATGAACTGGGTCTTAGCAGTTTTCACAGCAAGTTGGTAGATAGTGACTGAGAAAGTGAATAATTGTAAAGATACATGCAACCTGTCTTTTTTCCATCTCCTCTCAGCACGCCTACATTCGCGTCTTAGAGCGGGCTTGAGAGGAGCAATGGAGTCCAAAATATCGACATAAGTGGAATTAAAACGTTTTGCCAAGTCCTCTGTGTCTTCACAGGAATAGTTTATTAGCCCAGAGTCATTAAAAGCCTCAGAGAACTGGGAGACAGTGAGGGCGCTGAGCGTCCGTTTACTACATGTTGGAGCGCGTTGGTAATCCACTGGAGAGTGTATCGTTAAGTTAAACAGTACAGGAAAGTGATCGGAAATACAGATGTTGGATATTTCCGTGATACACACATCTAGGCCCCGTGTCAGTACCAAGTCCAGTAGATGTCCCTTTTCATGGGTTGGGGCAGTGACCCACTGCACCAGGTTAAAAGAGTCTATGATGTTGAGAAAATCCTTGACCAGTGGTTTAGAGTCGCAGCAGAGAGGAGGACGATAAACGAGTGCACACAGTACAGGAGTATCCAGGTGAAGTTCAAAATGCTGAAGTTCAAAGCTGGAAACTGAAGTCGGCTGTAATGATTGTTGACAGCGAAAACATGACTTAAAAACTGTCGCCAGGCCTCCACCTCTACCTGAAGTCCGGGGAGAATTAAAG
>JAUMHJ010000009.1:1520817-1539037 GCA_032361105.1 Microctenopoma lineatum
CAACACTTGAGAACACTTGATGACCGCCTAAAGCCATTCTAGTAGTTATCGAGTTCTGGGAGTTCGGGTATTAAAAGAACATACTAAGACAATATTCGGGATGTATTGCCATAAAAACATTTTATTTATTCAGTTTAGAGGTTTACACGTCACATCATCAGTTATTGTGCCTGTTTCACTTGAATCGTCCACTTCATGGCGCAGTAGAGCAAATGAAGCATCATAATGCTTCAAATCATGAGTCGACCAGTTGGCCGGAAAGCTTCAGCTCATCATGAGGCTTCATCTCACCATCACTAGGGACAGGAGAAGACAAATTCCACAAACTGGACAAAACAAGACAAACCTGGAGATGACGACGTAGGAGGGTACAGCAGGAACGAGTAACGGCTCATACAAACCTAGAGACACAGCTCACACAAACCTAGAGAAAACAGATAACTCGGCCCAGTAAACTGGGAGAGGGGAGAATATGAAGGGAGAGGAAGTGAACAGGTAATTGGGGACAGCTGAGTGAGTAAGGGAATACGGAGCAATCAAGGGAGTGGAGACAGGTGAAGACAGAGGGTGAGGGTGTGGCCAGGAGATTAAGAGTTCAGGGAGAAGAAAACACACAACAAGCACAACCACACGACCAGCCCAGGGACCAAATCCTGACACCCCTAGTTGTGCTTCGTCCTTCTGTCTCTCTTTGTCTCTGTACCTGTCTGCAGGTGTCCCTGATCTGGAGTTGTCGCTGGTCCTACCAACCTGCCAAGTGCGTTGTCTGCTGCACCTTGTTGTTGTTATGATTTTTGTTACCTGCTGTTCTTTTCTCTCTCCTCTGTCCTCTAACCCTAACCGGTCAAGGCAGATGGCCGCCCACCCTGAGTCTGGTTCTGCTGGAGGTTTCTTCCTCTTAAAGGGAGTTTTTCCTCTCCACTCTTGACTACTGCTTGCTCAAGGGGTTTGGTTTTCTGCAAAGGTCCTTGCTATGTAAAGTGCCCTGAAATGACTTTCATTATGATTTGGCGGTATACAAATAAAGATGAATTGAATACTGATTAGGTGATACTATTACCTTTTAAGAGCAACCTGCTGGAAAACGCACCCCCATACAATAAAAGCGATTTAAAGTGTTTAAATTGTTTTAAAAACATTACATCACTGTAAAAACACAACTAAACTCACAAAACATAAACAAAACACCAGTGTTAAATTGATATCCAGTATAAGGCAAGCTCCCTCCAAGACACAATAAAACTTTAAATAAATCACATGTCACTTTAAATTGCTTTAAAAACACAATATCACAAAACATTAAAATCACAATTAAAATAGGTTTATACTGAGATGGAATGGCCTTACTGAAAGTAAAAAAGAGAAAAAATCAATACCAGCATGCTAGTATTGATGCAAAAACAATGTCAGCTCAGTATCGTTACTATCAATACTGGGATCCACCCACTAGTTCCAGATGAAATAGTTGTGGCAAGAGCATACACCTCCTGTTAAAGCCCCTTGGGTCCCTTTAAAACAAGGGCCATGGTGAATTGCTTAAAACTAAATCAGAGTCACAAGAGTAAACATTAGAGGACTACAAAAAAACAAAGATGACATATTTTATGATGTTTAGTTGTTTTTTCTGTTATGTGGCAGTGTGATGAGACAGGTGATGAATCAGCTGAGTCTTTGCTTTTATTTTAACTTGTTTGTGTGGTTTGCCTGAAGTTGCTTGAGGCATTTAGCACAGTCTTTGTGCATTTCCTTACATGCACATAGAATTGCTTGGTGTTTGAGTTGTGTTTTGTGGAGATAGCCATGCTTGGCTGGTATGCCCCTGACTCGTTAGTAAGGCGTAACATAAAACACAACCAAGATGTTGAAGGTTACGATAAAGCTTAAGCTGGGTTTTTAATAAATCGTCAAGGAAATTATATTAATAATTAATAAGGAACATAATTATTACAGCATTGAGCTCACACAGGTACACAAGGAGAACATAGGAAGGGGATGTAACACTCTTACAATATAACAAACTGTCACACAATGACTGCTCTATTCTTATGATATAAGAAGAAACATAAAACACCAAATCTTAAGAAACAAGGCAAAAAAAAAGCTTATGTATGTAATCGAAGGAGTGCAGTAAACTCCAACAAAAATAGTGGCACAGATCCACAGAGCACTAAACATACCAAGAACCCAAGTCAAGAGACACATGGAGCCACAGAGCCACAGCGTAAGCCAACAGTTCAACAAACAGGATGCTGCAGAGGCAAACAGTTCATGGTAAGAAACAGCCGCACTGTGTCTGTAGGTGAGCAGCTGCCTTTAATACGGGCCAACAAATTCCTCCTGGACTGCCATTGGTGGATTGATTTTCTTGATGCTGGGCAGGAGAAAAGGAGGGGGTGGAGCCAGCTAGGGCTGGACCCAAACCAGAGGCTGAGGCGATCCACCAACCAGGAGTAGTTACAGCTGTATTCACATGTGAGCTGCTGTCTAGAAAACACACTGAACATTTTGACCTAACGACACTCATGCTAGCAGTTTAGTGAGGCATTAGAACACAGGTGGTGTGTGAAACAGAAAAACAAAAAAGAAAAAACAAAAATGGTTGGGAGAGTTCATAAATAAGTAGTATATAACAACTGTTTGTGTGCCAGTGCATCTGGTTAATGCTTATATTTAAAAAGATAAAAGAATGTTGACTTACTGGTAAAAAAAAGGCAAATGCAAAAGCTTTAAATTGTTTAAAATGTGCATTTTTATTGTTTTTTTTCAATGTATGATATGTCAGATACAAAATATCTGTAAAATGACAGTTAACTTTGCTTCATGTTCAATGTTATAGTCACTGATCCTATTTCAGTCTGATATAGAAATAATAATGCAATGAATATTTACTATACAATATTGATATTTAACTTAGCTTAGCTGCTTAGGTTAATGTATGGTCAAAAATCTATGCTTTAAATCATTTTAAAGATGGCTCTGTATTACATAAACCTTAAGGCGAAAGTTAAAAGCACTATGGTGACAGGTAGTTCAGTTGTTGTAGTCCTTTGAAAAATAAAGTGGCACTGTTCAGCTACTGATACAATGCACCTGTTGAAGCCAATCTCACAGTATGTAGTACTATGTAGCCAGAGCTGGGCACATTAGTCCTTCTAAACATACTGTAGTGTTTGATAGCTTTATCATCTACTGCATGCACTGTGGGTGGTGTCAACAGAGCACAACTGCATAGTCATCACTGAGAGAAAGTGAGAGAGAGTCCAAACTCTGCATCAATAAAAACATTCCCTTTAACAAGCAGCACAATTCACAACTCAGTCAAATGCATAGAAAGACCTTAATGGAGCTGGTGAAAGCCTGAGACAAATGTATTAAAGGTTTTTATAGCCTTAGTGCTGTTGTACTACTTGCTTTAATAAAACCAAAGTAACTCTATAGATTGTCTAAGATTGTCTTAGATAAATGTCTAAGAGGTTTTGACCTCATTATTTCTCTGTCTAAATTTTGACAGACTGTCACACATCTACAAAAGTAATATTAAGAACATTTTAGATTTTTAGAAGCAGGCTTATTTGAAGGAGGCGCGGACCTGACGACCCTTCAAGGGTTGAGGTGGTCGGCAGTTGTCCATCATGAAACATGGATTTTCTCCTTCTCCACTAAAGAGGAGGCTCCTGAACTTGGTCATCTAACAATGAAGAAGAGACAAAGAGAAATAGCAAAGAGAGAAAGAGGATTAAGTCTGATTTAATCACGTTAGCAGTGTCTGAAATGTAAGCAAATACATATGTTATTTAACTGAAACACTGTTGGGTGATTGTTGGGTTTTCTACATACTGTATATTGTGTCACACCGTAAACCTTATAATATAAAGTAATTCGAATTTAATTCTTATTTTGAATTGAATTGAAGCTACAGTATATAATATCATCAAAATACTGACTGAGAATTTGTAAAAATCTGTGTGCAAGGGGAAGTCCAAAGTATAGTATTTGATGCTTGTGATCTATAGGCCCTCAGACAGCACTGTATTAATAAAAACAGGCATAATTCTGTAAAGGACAAAGATAGTCACAAGGCACCTATCAGCTGCCATTAATAGGTCATTGGTGACCTCTACCAAAGCAATTTCAGTGCTTTATTTTAGACAGAACCCAGATTGAAAAGTCTCTAATAGATTGTTAATATGAGAAAAAACAGGTACAGCTACCACTTAAATTTTATATAGCATGTAAATTGAGGTTATTAAGGTCAGCAATTTATTGTTATTGTTATTGTGTCTTTACTCTAATTTAGTTGTGCTCTATTCTCTCTGTCTCCACTTTTCTAAACATTTCTGCAGGTATCATCTGCTTCTCAATATGTATAGTTTCAGTGTGCAGTTACTGGCTGCAACAACCTACCAAGGTTTTTTAATTATTTGTTGTTGTTCTCTTGTTGCCTGCTGCTCTTTTCTCTTTACTCTCACCCCAACCGGTTGAGTCAGATGGCTACCTACCCTTAGTCCGGTTCCATCGAAGTTTCTTCTGTTAAAGTGAGTTTTTCAGTGGAGAGGAAAATACTGTATTTTCTTGACTCCTAAAGCTTGCTCTAGTGGGATTGTTGGATTTTCTGCATGCCTAATTATATTCTGTAAGGTCTTAAACACTGCAAAGTACTAATAAACTAATAAACTGAATTTTATTAAGATCAGATAAGTATGTAAGGCACGTGTTAATTACTTGTGCAGCGCTAACGCTGACTGGCTCCTTAAGGATGATCCAAATGACACTTTCCAACAAGGGAGGTGTTGTCAAAGATCCTTCATAAGTCCAATAGTCCAGAGAACCAGGCATTAGTGTCTTTGGGTCAAAGTTACCAAAGGTAGTCTGCTTTCCCTGAAAGAAACAGAGAACAAAAATGTACAGAAATAAAGGAATGAAAGTTGTCAGTTTCCGAACTTAAGAACTGCTGTTTCAATATATTGTGAACACATTTACAGTCAGAAAAGCGGTTTCTTGGAACTCAGGCAAAGCTGTTTTTACCTTTGTCTTGATAGCATCTAAGGCATCCAGAACTTTCTGAAGCCTTGGGTTGGCAGCACCAATCTGAAGCACAAAACAGATACACACCCAATTAAACTATCTATCAAATTTTCACATAGAGTGGTCATTATTTAGTTTGTCTTTATCATGCCTTTATCTTACCCTTGCAGGGGATGAAAAACTAATATCATTGTCATTTCACCCCCTGCCTACAGTGCTTCAGTATTCCTCAGTGAAGAAGCACAGATGACTCACCTTGAGAAAAATCCCAACCACAGCCAGGCCGTCCGGCTGGTTGGCTGCCTCTCCAAAGCTAGGGTACTTGGTGTTCCAGTGCACCAGGTGAAGCTAAGAAGAAAAATCAATGGTTGACTTTGTTTACACAGAGAAAACACAGCTTAGCAAATTTCAATACACTGGATCTAAAAAACTTTATTGCCTTGCCCCTCCAGTTGCACCCCCAACTAAAAACTAATCGCTTGTTTGTTCAAAAGCCTCCTATACGCTTGTAAATATAATCTTAGGTCCTGGGAAAAACAATGTTAAATTAAACAAATAAACTAAAAGTACAGTAATTGAAGTCAATTGTTTTCAGTATTAAGGTATAATGGTGCAATAAATAGTTTTTACATATAGCAAATTTCCACGTACTTCACCAAGAAGGTCCAGCATTGCCACCCTGCCTAAACCTCATGCCACTTACTTCACAGGGGTATTTGATTCCATTGATGTTGTGCTCAGAGCCTCTGTCATCACTGCTTCCCCAGTGAAAATGAAACTGCTTCAGTCGGTACTTTCCAGAAATAGGGCCCCCAGTCAATGCTGGTTAAAATTAATAAACAGAATCACTGAAGATACAAAGGTCATGAAGAAAAGACACATCAAATTCTATTACCTATAGCAGTGCAATGGCTGAAAATATGATACAGAAACCGGGAGAGCATGCATACTCCACACAGAAGGCACAACCCACAGATTCAAACCAAGGTCCTTTTAGCTGTGAGGCCAGCCCCATGTGTAAAAAAATGTATAAATATGGATATGTTGAAAGCAGCAGAGAGGGAGTGCAGATGTACCTCCGCATAATGAAACAAGGTTGATCAGGGTTAACTGAGCACATGACACACTAACTTATCTTATCTGTATACATACAGCATGGGTGGAGGCATCAACAAGACATACAGGACAGATAAAGTTACGCGGAACACATAACGTATATAAAGAAAGTCACCCTAGTAGCCTAAATGAGAAATCCAAAACATTGGAAACACCTCTTGATACTTCAGTCTAATTCTATTACCCATATGAAAACAAAAATGAACATGCTTACTAGAACTGTCTGTGTCATCCACAAAATCCACCTGGAAGGAATGCCCATTGTTGAGAATACCCTTGGCGTTGGATGGGTCATACCTGAGTTTCAGATGCTTCAGTGAGGAGTCATACTTGGCCTCCTTCGAAATAATGTTGATGGGAGATTGCCTGAGCCCATCATTAGCTATAGGGAATTCTTCAGCCCATGTGTCAGGACCTACAATACAAAACATTTTCAAATAACGAATGTGAATTTGTAAACACAGCGATTTTCTCTGTTGTGTATGTAAATTGGTTAGATGTCACTAAAGTCATCTTGATTATTCAACCTCTTGGATATGGTGTAATTAGATTCATAAGAATGTAATTCTCATATATTCCATACATATACATATACTGCTTATCTTGCATCGCTTTGTGGTTGCTAACTCTAACCCTAACCAGCATAGAAAAACATCATATATATTCATCCATCCACCCATCCATCCATGACATTCAGATCTTTTAGACATATACTTTACTTACTAACAATGCTAAACTACTCACTGAATTTAAGTACAGCAGTATTATTAATAAAGTCTACTAGTACCACCTAATTATACTTCATTAAAGTAAGAAAATTTGTAAGTTAGATATTAGTATTAGTTCTGAAAAAAGTTCTGTCTAATATTGTAATATATTAATAATATATTACAATATGAAGAATGCATTATCCATTAATAGTCCACATTAAATTATAGGTGAATTCATGTGCATCTAGACTCAGTCAAATTCTGAAAAAAATAAAAAAAAGTAAGTATAATTGTTCAGTTAATCACAAAATATATTCTGAATTATGTAAGTGGGATTCATCAATTGAAGTGGTTAAATAATGGTGAATGGAAGATTGACATCTACAGTATAAAGTACTGTTACCCTGATGACAAACTGAGTTTAAAGTGTTTTAACTTGTTGCTTAGATATATTAACCTCTAGTAAGTTCATCAGACCCTGCTGAAACCTGAAAGACCCTACCGTTAGTTGGTCCGTATCCCCATGCATGAGACATGTCTCCTACTGTAGTCCTGATAACACTAGGAATAATCAGTAATTCAGTTCATACAGAAAACGGCAGAAGTGACGATGATGATCCGTTGACAGACAGCTGCTGATACCCTGCTGCGGGGCGGCTGTTGCATTATATAGTCTCTGTCGCTCCTCACACCGGTGGGTTTGGCTTTCTGGCGCTATAATCAGGACAGTGCATCCATCGAAATATGCGACGTTGGCACCCTTCACGCCTGGAACTCAACACTCCTCCTGTCTCCTCTTCTTCCATGCAGTACAGGCGTACTCGGGTATACTGTTGAATGATACAATGGTTAGCCTATTTTATCCCGGATTCACTTCTATCTAGCAGAGGCGGATTAGATGCGCGCACATCATCCGCACGCATCCGGCATATCCATCCCCCGCGCTACTCTCAGATGTGGTACACGATCAGTATTTGAAGCTGCCCTGGGAGCATAGTACAGTCCATTTCATCGCAACATCCTGAAGACGACATTTATTTTTCAACTCTTGCTGGGCATGGTTGATAAGGGTTCATGGTGTACTGCTTAATGAAGGCAACATACTCCGTGGAATGTGCATATTTGAACCGACTCATGGGAGGCACTGTTTATACACTATGACACATTGGCAGTAGTAGTCCTGAATGTAAATTTATAAAGGCTACATCATGTGTGACTACTGAAAACTAATTTAATTGCCTACACTTAATACTGGTTTCATATCTAAAATTTTTTAAAAACTTTTTAATTTCTTATATTGAAAAAGTGACATTGTAAAAAGTGGCCACTCATTTGTTAAATTGTGTCAGACGTATCTTAAAAAAAAGAAGTATGAGCAAACAATCTCACATCTTTAGGCTTCAGACGTTGTGGTGTTCATGCTGTGCAAAGCAGTATTTGTTCTTATTCCCAAAATACATAAGGTCTACTGGTCCAAGGTCACCCTGCAATGTTAAAATGCTAAACATTGTACACAGGTGGTTTTAAAAAACATATTCTTAATGTAGTAAACATTTGAAATTTGTGGCACAGCGTAATGCCATTTTTAGTGAATTTGAGGATAACATTCTGAGCTTCATGAAGCAACCAAGCAAGTATATTAATGGATGAAAGACAGAGATGACAACTACAGGTAACATAGGAGAGAAAAAGAAAATAAAATCTTAATATGTTATCTTAATGCTCATATGGTTAACATTACCAATAGATTAGAATTGTCAATATTGATTGTTATTAAGTATAACTGGCACAAAAACAAAACTGCTGTTTTGTGTTTGTTTGTTGACTCTCTTCTCACCTACCACCATCACCAGCCATTCTCCTTTTTTTCTCTCTCTTTTTTTCTTTTATATGCCCAAGTCCTGTCTGTAACTGAAATAAATAAATTTAATTATTTAAATTTTAAAAAGTGGGGGCGTGAATGATGACAGCACAGCTATACATACATGACGTACTCATGTGTAATCTGTGTTACTGACAGGCTGGGGAAAAAAAGTATAACTGGCTGCATCAACTACATTTTCAAGGCAAAGCTTCCTTTCTAGGCCATATTTATTCCACAAGGCTGAGTGTATGGCCCCAGCTTGTGGGCTGTGGTTACGTAGAGCAGTTGCCTGCCAGTCGGAAGAACACTGGTGTGATCCCCGCCTTACTGTCACTGAACCCCAAGTCGCCCCCTCAGGTCAGCTGCATAGCAACTCTTCCATCGGTGTGTGAGTGTGTGCTTGTTTTTTGAATGCAGATCATTTACCATTTAAAAATGTTTCTGTGGCTCCACATGCTGGCATTGTCCAAGATTTTTGTGTACAAGAATAGTGAATACTTTACTCACCATCTGTATCTCAGTGGCTATGGATATAGTCTGTCACTGCACTTGTTATTTGCTTCCATCTTGTGGATCAGTAAGATATAGCTGTGACATGCTGGGACACTTCATTTGCGATTACCAACACACACACAATTTCCTGTGTGGGGATGTGCTTCTTTTCTTGCATGTAGCTTACACTACTGAAACTTGTATTCTTATATAGAGAACAAAAAGAAACAAAGTTATTAACATGTAATGATGTCAGTAAAAGTGGACAGAGAAGAAAAAGGAGGAGAGGAGCTAAGTGAGATATAGTGAGTCCCCCAGCAGACTAAACCTATAGCAGCATAACTAAGAGATTGTTCAGTCACCTGATCCATTTCTAACTATAAGCTTTATCAAAAAGGAAAGAATCTGGTAGGGAGTCAAAAGCTCCATCAACCGAACCAGGAAAGGAGTCAAAAGCTGCAGCAGCTGAACCAGGAAGGGAGCCAAAAGCTGCAGCAGCCAGAGTCAAATCAGGGGTAAAGTCAAAAACTGCGGCTGGACGGGTCAAAACATGAGCTAAGTCAGGAGTCACAGCCCAGGCAGAGTCAGAAGCAACAGTTGAGTCCGTCTGGACAGGCAGGGACCGGCATGAGTGTCACCTGTGGCAACCGACCCTTCTGTCTGACCCACCAGGTCCAGGCAGATTCTCATATGCCGGATAGGACTGCAGAGACGAGAGACGAAGAAGGAGGGGATGGCATGTTGCCATTCTTGTGTTGAAAGGTAGCAGTCTCTCTCAAAGTGACAGTCTGGGCCTTGAACTGAGACATGCCAGGGATGTCCTCTAACCAAGGTCTGGACTGTAGGATGCTGACAAAACTGTTCAAGGAGTCCAGGAGTAACTCAATATTCATAACTCCCTCCATAGTGGAGCTCAGTCTCTCAAACAGGTAGTAAATGATCTTAAGCTCGTTAGCACGAGTGACAAGATACATTATCTTAACAAGCTAAACTCAAAAGTGCTGGGTCCTAAGTATGGTCGAGTTATACTGTCAGAAAGTGGGAGGGATAGAGAGGCGGACCCAAGAGCACTCAAACACAGAACTGGAGAACTAAGATAAGCCCAAACAGAAAATCACTCCTAATGGAGGCAATAAACTCAACGTGACTTCTAACAAGCAAAAACAATTAATATACAGGAAAAGACTCAGGAACATAAACTAACTAAAGGTCACTCCGAAGGTGGCAATAAATAAGCAACAGGCAATTGGACACATTAAAGCAGGACTGAGGAAGGCACAGCACTAGGGAACTACTCGTGAAAATACTAACCTAACCAAGAGCTTCATGAGAACATGGCAAATCTTATAAACATGAGCACAGACACAAGGACTACAAACAAAACTAAATAACTATCTACAAAGAGAACAAAACTCAAGAGTAGCTACTGGCACAAACAAATCAAACCAAATCACCAAACATGGGCAAACCTAGGCGTAGCTAAAGATGTAGTAAAACTGAATAAACATTATAACAAGGAGAAAGCAGGGAGGAGGAGAGTGACAGGAAAGAAGACAAGTTAGGACAAACAAGACGAGGGACCAAAACAAGACAAACCTAGTGCAGAGACTAAATCATGACACTAAAGTGCTTCACGATGACGTTTGTTGTGAATTAGCGCTATATAAATAAAATAATAAAGAAAACTCTCTTCTCAATTGCTCTCACCTAAGTGGACAAGTGGTATTTTTAAATAATTAGAACATGGAAAACAGCCACAAAAATATGTAAAAAATATGATAGTCAACAGTGCTAACGATATATACAAACTATAAAAGAAAAGAATAAAGTCAGTCAATAAGAATAAAATCTGAATAAACTGAGGAAAAGAAACAATGTTTTACCATTTCCAGTTCCTAGGTGATTTATAAAGTAACCATATTTTTTTTAATCTGAAAAGTCTGGGTGTGTGGGGGTCCTATGCAAGATTCGATCATCTGTGGCAATGCATCACAATAGGTTTTCGAAACTAAAATTAAAAACTAGAAAAAAATAATTGTTGTGTTTATTCTGTGTGATCGTTTTGTTATTCTTTGATTCTTCAGTAGTGTCAGGATCCTGGCCTCATTTCCTGTCCAATGGCTCTTATTTTGGTAGCTTCCTCTGACCACACCACCCTCAGTACAGCTTAATTCACTGCTTATTACCTGATTGTTCTCACCTGTAGTCTCCCCCAGCACATTTAAGCTGCCACTCAGACACTCCACCTCTGCCAGATTGTTTGACTGTATTGTCAGCCTGGATTTTTCTGATCACTGCTCTGGATTTTGGACCTGCTTCTGTTCTTGGACCTGCCTTCAGCCCTACCTCGGTATTGTCTGTAAGTCTCGCCTGCCTGGTTTTTGACCCCAGTCTGTCTTCAAGTTTTCTCCATTCTGTCTGACCCTTGCCTGCTCCGTGTATGTGTCCGTTTTGAACTTTGACCCCTGCTCTGGTTAATGAACTTGCTTTTTGGATATTGGACCTGGATCTCTCTACTGTTTTGTGACCTCTGCTCTGATTTAAAAATTACTCTTTCGAATTTTGGACCTGGCCCTGCCTGCCCTCACTTCAGTGTGCACACGAAGAGGAGCACTTCTTCCCCACCCACTGCTGACAGCCATTTTCCACACACATTAACCTTTCTGCTTTCCCCCTCAGTATTCCTCCCGTCCAGACAACCGGATCACTTGCCGAGAATGCTCAGTTATGGACCCTGCCCCGCACTTCTTCCCGGGCCCACACCGCAGCCAGATGCGTAAGCTCTGAGAACTTTCACATTGCCCCATATCCTGTCACCCGTCTCACTCTGACTCTCTCCTTCAGATCCCCCTGGCTTCCCCTCTGAGTCCTCACCAGGAGATTCCCCTACTGCCCGGCACACTCGACCACCTCTCCTCCAATAAAAGTCTTTTACTGGAACCTCTGGCTCTGGCTATTCAATTGGGTCCGCTTTAAACCTTACACAGTAGTCAGTTTTGATGTCGCCCCCTGCTCCATTCATCGTAGCAACAGAACTAGCATGCCAACAGATTACAGATGAAGGTCAAAAAGTAGAATTTAAGAATAATGTAATGGGAATATTAAAATACAGCACAGCAACATTACAAAAGAAGAAAGACTAGCCATAACAACACTGGCCAAGAACGAACACGTCGTCATCCTACCGGCAGACAAAGTAAGAACCACAGTTATAATGTAAAAAGAAAAATACAAACAGATGAAAGTTAGGCAGGAGGACAAAGACACGTATAAAACACTAAAGAAGGACCCAACAGAAGACATCAAGAAGAACATGCAAAAACTACCAAAACCACTACAAGAAATATGCAAAATAACTGGAAAAAAAAAAACGTACAAACACTGGATACCAACCACAAACATAATCCCGAGAATATACGAAACGCCAAAAATACTCCACTAAGACTGATAGTGGACCGCATAGGTACACCAACCTACAACATGTCAGCAGGTAACACTCAAAACTGACTACTGTGTTTAAAGAAAAATCAAAGAATAACAAGAAAAATTTTGAACCAGGCAATGGACTATGAAAATAATGAAGTAAACAAAACAGATGTATCAAAATTGGGCCAATTCTTGCTTTAAAATATAAATGAAACCATTCAGGAAAGATCAAATGAAAGAAAAAGTCTGAAAAAAAATGTGACTTGGCTGGTTGTAAACATGTTAGAGCGTTTCTTTATTGCGTACTAGTGTGTTTCATTGAACATGTCTAGTTAATTGCATACCATAGTTAATACTCTGCAGTTGTTTCTGCAATAATATCAGAGACAAATTTCATTCAACCTTACAGAGCAAATATAATCTGAGAGATTTGTATTACATTTATTTCTACTAAAACATATAACACTAAAGCTTGGGGCCCCAAGAAGAGAATTTTCTTCAGAAATAACTATTTTTCAACAAATCACTAAAACTACATGCTGGCACATAGTATATGGTTAGCTGATATTTAAACCCTTTACATTTTTAAATTGAACAGAAACACAGAAGACAAAAACACTAGTGTTAGTTTTTAATAAAGAGACAAACAGTGTGATTTATTTGAGTTAGTTGTACAAAAACACACATTGAATTCTAAAATCAATCCATCATTGTAAAAATGAACAGGAAGTAGAAATTATTCAGTTTCCTTGTTTTTATGAAAAGGAGGAAGACATGATTAATAAACTGTGTCAAAATATGCTAAATTAATTGTTCTTGTCAAGCTCATTAGAATGTATGTATGTAAATGTATGTCAGAATTGGTTTTAAAAAGAAAGCAAAACTGCAGAACTTTATGGTTCAGGGCTTTAAATCTCAGTTTCCAGTCGTTATTGTGTGTTACAAGTGAGTCTTTGACTGTGGATATTAGTTAAAAACACAGGTCTGAACTCAGAGTACCAAAAGGCAATTTGCCTTCAGTGTGGATTAGCTAGGTGGTAGGTGATTGTCTTACATCTGTGTAGGTGCTTTTAGTGCCCTGGATTTATTTAGATACATCAATTAGTATAGCCATCCATTACAGCATCTATTCCTGCTTTTCCTTGAGGGTCAGAGGGAGGTGGAAACCAGTCAAAGCTGAATATGACAATGTACAAGGGGCATTATTGAGGTGCCAACAAAGGCTTTTCTATTGATTATTGAGAAGGGTATGATTGATTTTGAACATGACACTTTTCGCTCAAATGCAAATAAAAGCTGAGAAATTTTTTTTTCCCTCAATAATGCCTCTTGTATGTCGTCGTATTATCTTTTGGGAGACACCTATGTCATTTCCTGTCAAAAAATAACTTGCTGGTTGAATAAAAGTAATTTTAAGTCAAAATTTGCCAGGGGTATGGTTATTTATGGGCTTGACTGTATATATACTTATGTGTGTATATATATATATACATATATAGTTTCACTGAGTCCCTTTTGTAAGTCCAGTATTATATTGGCCCTATGAGTGGATGAGGGCTGTTTGATCCACGGCTGTCCCTCACAGATTGAAAGACTGAGCAGACTGGCTGCTAATGCAGTAAATAAGAGGACATGCTATAACTGCAAATGACTGGATTTTCCTAAAATTCGGTGCAGCTTTGAAGACATTAGGAAAGGTTTTTGAGAGCTACCATCATTCCTCTCCAAGTCATCACCTAGTTGGCCAATAAATGGATGGATCAAGCACAAGCAAAAGAGAAAATAGAGAGTTGGATGGATGATGGTACATTGATAGATGACAAATTGGTGGATGGATAGGCATGATGTACATATAGAAAGTAAAGGGTGAAGTTTCAGGGGGAAGTCAAATAAAGACATGGATGGGAGGTGCCACAGCAGGATCATATGGTGGAGGATCAAGTGGAGACAAAAAACAGGCTGTTAGTTTTGTAAAACACCATTGAGATGAACATGTGTCATAGCTTAAAGACCTCATATAACTTTATTATCCCAGTGAGACCGCTGGGGTTTCTGTTGTTCATTATTCTGTATAAACCTATACTACACTTCATAACACAAAGCGTGTTAAACCTTTAAAACACCGTTCTATGTATGACTTCCCATTCTTAACTGAATCTACCACTGCGCTAACAATACACCAGTTACAAGCAGTAATGATAGCATTGTACTTACAGAAGCAGAGGAAGAGAGTGTCAACACACATGGCATAGATGCTAAAGAAACCATGAGCAATCAGGTAGGCACCTATCACCACAGTCTGAGGGAAAAACATTGAGGTCAGAGAACCATAGCAGAAGAGAGACACACATAAATAAATATGACAGTAAATTTTGAATTTTTACTGGTTTTGGGTCAACATGCACAAACAATTTCACATAAAATGAATCCCCTACACCCAACAACAGTAAGAATGTTTCATTGTGATTATGTAATTGATGTTTCTATAGATTGTGAGCAGGCCCTAGTTTTGTTTTTTTTTACACCAGTCTGTTAGATTAAAACTAAACAGTAAAAACATAACATATTGCTAAACATAATTGCTCTTGTTTAGAAAAGCTACACCAAAAGACTGTGTGTGTGTGTCTGACCAGTAGGGGGACCCAGTAATTGTTGAGACTGGGTACTTCTTCCTGGATAACAGGGATCTTCTTGGTAAAGAGGAAGAATGCAAACACACCTGAAATATAAACACAGTCTGATTTGTGCTCCATTGATTGCATTTAGGACAGTGACTCCGATAATATTTAAACCTCACCAACTCCCCCGGCTATCAGGACTTTACCCAAAAACAACAGAAAGTCTGTGACTCTGTCCAGAACTGTAACCCTGGAGAAACAGAGTGAGAGCATGAGAGAATCAGAGCTTGTCTGACACCTAACATGTCTGAAAGGAAAATTCTGCCTATAGTCACAGTGACAGAAAATGCTATTTTCCATTTATAGTACAATGCAGAGGTTATTAGCTACAGAAAAAAACAATTTTAGAAGATTTATTTTCCAAAGTAATCATGGTACCAGACTAAACTGACTGAACTAGTGCACTGCACCACCTTACCTGACAACATTTCTCATTAGGAGGAAGAAGGCTTCCTTGGCTGAGGTACAGAAGTTCTTACCATAGATTGCCAGCTGGTGGAGAAGATACAAAAGAGACACAACTACACCATGGTGCTGACAAAAGAAACAATGACTAGCTAGTATTCATAATAAATATGAATGCACCGCATACCATGATGTACGCATTGCGGTTCATGTAACGTATGAATCTCTTCAGACACCAAAAACAGCATTTCACACAGCACATAATAAACCTGGAAAGGCTGTTGTCCAGACCTACACAAATGTACAAGACCAGTATAGTGATAGTGGTAGAATGAAGGAAGAAAGGAAGGGAAGACTTAGTATGTGTGTGTGTGTGTGTGTAAACCGTTTAGTTTCTGCTCCAGATATTCTAGTATAATACGGACAACTTGGACAACTGAAAGAATGAGAGCGCCAAAAGCCAAAGACCCCGTATGATACCTGGAGACAGAGAAAGACGTGAGTGCATTCTTACATCACACAATCCAGTGCATGTTTGTATTGCCACCTTTAGATTCTTTTAAACATTTGCATATATTTTGGCAAAAACTCAGATCAGCCCACAATATAAAAGCTTTATTTTTATAGTATGTGCTGACCTGATGGCCCTACTGAACGATAAAAATAGTGGACATGGTGGAATGTCTTGAGGCTTCCTCTTGGCCCAGTAGTAGTTAGCGAACATCCCAGCTAGAGTGCACTGCTCAAGAGACATGCTGAAATTGACAAGCCAGAGGAAGACAAGCAGGTTGGACAGTTGCAGAAGGAAGATGTAGCGGTGGTAAGGGGTCTCCCCACCATAAACAGCAAACAGACACTGAGAACCCAGACACAATGCTGATCTGGACATGTTGGTTCTATTGAAGTTCTAACAGAGACAAGAGGAAAGAACAGACGGGTAGAGTAATTTGATATGTGCAGACGTTTGTTAGATGTAAATCTGATCAAATGTATTTAACTGCTTGCTGCTCCCAAAGGGGACAAACAAATCAATAAAAATCACTTCAAAATATAATATTATTCATGAATTTGTAATGAGTACAGTAATAATGAAAATTTAATTTAGGATAATACTGTACCTCAGGGTTACAAGTACTGTTGGCATAGGGACAGTTTATATCTGGAGACATCACTTTGTAGATGGCTTCACCAGAGGATGCTAGGTAACTGATTTTACAATTCTGGTTAAAGACATACCTGACCAGCTAATTAGAGAGTTAATAAAATAGTTAGGGTGTGCCTAAAGTGTTAACTGTCAATTAGAATAACTAAAAGAACTGGAGAGGAAAATATTGTGAGACCTGTTTGGGATTTACAAATGTTAATGACTCAAAAATATCTGGACAGCCTCTCAGCTGTTCCGGCCAGGTGAGTGTTATTACTTCAATAGGAAGCAGATCTAAAAAGCTGTAGCTGAAACTAAACAAACATCTTTATACTGAAGAACTATACTCTAGTATGTTTTAATTGTAAACCAATGAACTATACTTCCTGTCCAAAAAAAGAAAAGAAAATGTCACCACCTGCATTTAACAAAGCAAATACAAAACAATTGGAACACTGGGCAATTACTGCACGGATGATTATGTTTCAGCTGGCAACAACTTATTTAACCCTAAAAATGCAGGGAGTAATTTCTTATTAACAACCATGTCGACAGATACATCCTGTGGTCATAGAAGATATTTTCATCTGTTCCAGTCAAATTTCAAAAATCAAAGAAAACATCCAAGGACACCTGTGAAGCTACTACAATGGGGTTAAGAACTGTCCAACCATCATCTTCAATGTGGTTAAAAAATTCTTGCATGCCATCATGCGGCCATCATGCGGCCTGGTAGCGGAGTGGTTAAGGCAGCGGGCTGGGAAGCAGGAATCCCGGGTTCGATTCCCAGTCACCCAGGCCAACCCGCATACCAAGTGTGTCACTGCCCCCCCCAAGGGGGATGGGTTAAATGCAGAAGAACACATTTCTCTGCACTGCACAACACTGCACTGCAGGTTGTACACTGTAAAATCATGTATGTGACAAATAAAATTTGTATTTGATGCCCAGTTCCTACCATACAAGCCCAGTTCCTACCATACAAGCTTGTGGGGGCAGTGCTATGTTCTGGGGTTGCAGCACTTGCTCTGGTCAAGTTTCAGCAATGATATGTGTCCAAAGAATGACAACCGGGTTCCCGGGTTATTCTGTCATGGTTTTTCCTGTGGTTCCTTGTGACCTTTCTGAAGGATACACAGTATTAACTGCCCAGTAGGAAATGAACAGAGTCAGCAAGACATAAGTGATGACTGGACAGAATAGTGTGGACATGATGTGACCAATGGCTCTGAAACAAAAAGTAAGTCAGAAGGTCAGGAAAACAACATCTTAATACAGCGTACATACCGTATTTTCCCGAATATAAGCCGCTACTTTTTTCCCATGCTTTGAACCAAGCGGCCTATATTTAGGTGCGGCT
>JAUMHJ010000009.1:1548836-1564601 GCA_032361105.1 Microctenopoma lineatum
ACAGATGAGTTGGCTGTGGAGCAGTTGCGCGTGAGAACGAGGTCTAGCTGCTTACCTGCTCTGTGCGTTGCTGGCGTACTAAGAAGTGTGAGGTTTGATGCGGAGATGAAACTGTGAAAATCGTCTGTTTGTGGCATGAGTGCATGTATTGTTCAACTGAAACATTCCTTACAAATCTGTGATACATGTTGGAAGCCCTTGTGAGTACAAGTGAGTGTGTTCCTCTCCCAGTAGCATGGTTATTGTTGTAAAACACCTGGAGGAATTTACTACAGACGTCTTATTGACTCCGGCTGTGGCCACAGGCTTAGAGATTCTGTAGGAGAACAGAAGATGGCCTGGTAGCTCAATGGCTTAAGCGTCAGACCAGGATGTAGAAGGTCGCAGCTTCGAACCCTATCTGACTCCAAATCTATCCCCTACCACGTGTGTCCGTGAGCCAGACACCCAGCGCTAGCTCCCTGTAAGTCATTAAAAGTGACTGCCAAGCAAAGTAAAGTAAAACATCAGAGTAAACTCTTCATCTAATTCACTCTTTTTTATTGTAGTTCAACTTGCACTTTTATTTTGAAACCTCTGGGATCCTCTGATGGTCTAATTCACGTCAGTCACATGTGTGTCTGTTGTGGTGACACAAGCTGTACTTTGTTTAATCAATGCTACTGATAATAACAAAACAGGAAAACATCACCTTTAGCTCCGTATTTTGACTTTGCATGTTGATGGGCTCTTTATCTCAGTTTGTCTCCTCTACAAGGTCCCAGGCTTCAGCTTCCAACTTGTTTGGCCTTAGAGGCTACTGTGCTGTAAACAATGGCTCCTGTGTAGAAGAGAGATACCGGGGCCTGACTATCTGACCTGCTTTCCATAGAGCGGAGTCGAGACTCTAACTCTGCCATCCGCGCCTCCAAAGCTACAAATAGGCTACATTTATTACAGATACCTTTACTATTAAAGGAGGCAGGACTAAAGCTATGCATCCCACAATCCCCACAGGAAAGGAAGGAGGAGACCGGAGAAGACAGAGAAGCCATAGCTACACTGGCAAATCACAGACAAGCTGCCTCGTCCAATTAATGATACAGCAATATCAGAATAGTTTTAAGTCTTAATTGTCTAAATGTTCCATGGGCTTTGTGAGCAATCGTGTATCAGTAGCAAGAATTCTTCATTGCAGTGAGCGTGCATGGGTATGTGTGTGGATAGATATTTTCCTTAGCAATACATAAATGGAAGAATTTTCAGATATGGTTAGGCATTTACATGTTCAATGGGTTGAAAGACTGGTCATGTGTCATCAGTAGCAAGAATTCTTCGTTGCAGTGTGCATTCGTGTCTCTGTGAATGAGTTGCATTAAGTGAGTGTTGATCTGTATAATGGTATATTCGTCTTTCTTTTGTATGTGCGGCCTGGTAGCTCAATGGGTTAAGCATCAGACTGGGAAGCTGAAGGTCGCAGCTTCGAATCCCAGTCTGACTCCCAATCTACTCCTAATCTATCCCTGAGCCACACACCCCACACACCCAGCCCAGCGCTTTGGATAAAAGCGTAAGTAAAAGTAAGTAAAGTATGTGCAAAAATACAATGCAATGTCTCGAGTGTCTGAAATACAGTTCTCCTGGTCAGTACAGTTGCTTCTGATTGCATTAGCAATTTCTCCTCGTCTGACAGAGTCACTTCATGGTCGGGTTTAGGACTGTGTCAGGTTGTTCCATTGAGCCCAGTAGTTCCGATGGTCCTGATGTTCTTCAGCAGATGGTTGGTTGCAGGGTAGAGGTTGAGGACGGTCGCCGTCTGGTTCAGAGTCCTGATAACCTCCAGACAAGATCAGGTGTCAGTGTGTGATTGTGAATCATTCAATTCTAGAGGTTCTGAACAGTGATTTTCCAAACAGTTTAGATACATGTGTAGTGGGCAGTGGGTAAAGTGACAAGTGTTCTGTATGTGTCGTTGTGCGTGTGCATGCCTGTGTGTGTGTGTGGTGCAGGTACATCCCTGTGGGCAGAGAGAGATCTTTGTTGAGAAGGCTGATCTACTCTCTTCTTGGTGAATTGCTTCAATTAGTAGTTTAAAATTCAGCCACGTTTCCTCCAGGTATTCCGGTTTCCTCCCACAGTCCAAAGACATGCATGTTAGGTTGATTGGTCACTGTAAATTGTCCGTAGGTGTGAATGTGAGTGTGCATGGTGGTTCGTCTGTATGTCTATGTGTTGGCCCTGCGATGGACTGGCGATTCGTTTTGCTTCTTAACCACAAAGTGTTTGAGTTTTATGTCATTTTCAAAGATTTAGATCAACTTCGGTTTCAGTCTTTTTGTCCGTGTCAATTCAGAGCTATCTCGACTTACTCTGTGAGCCTTCTTATCTCATGGAGTGTGAGCCTCTGTGCCTAATCAGCCACTCTGGACTTAGCTTAGTCACTCCAATTTAACACCACGAGAGCCTTTGTACGCAATTGATCTCTCTGGAGATACGTTTATTTCCTTGCAGGGGCCTGAGCACTCTGCATGACCCTGAAACATTGCAGGGAAAGAGAGACTGTCAGTCTGGGCTCCACTGAAATGTCTACGTGGAACCTACTATCTTTGAAATGGCAACAAGACACAACATGGCACAAGTACATGGGTCAAGATGAACATAGGAAAGAACAAAGCATATGGATAACCTTTCTAAGCAGCACCTCCAACCCTGTGTGCTTGCCAGATTGTCTGCAATTAAACCCATTGTGCAAACTCTCCAGCGTTCTCTGATTGATTCTTCGTGTCTGACCCCTGCATTCCTCCCTGACTCGAAACCAGCTTCAGACCCAGATCTCCTTAATGCCTGCAGTTTGTGAGAACCCTATCATTGTCATTGATAACCTAACACTCACCTGTCCTCTGCTCCCGTCCTCAGTGGGTCCCACAGCATTCTGAAGACACTTCTCCAACTTGTGCTCCACTCACCTGCATTCCAGCATGTAACCGACTGGACCCTCCTGCTTCTCCCCACTTGCAATAAAAAACCTTAACCATCTTTTTGTCTTTTTCTGGCATGATTGAGTCCACACAACACACCCTCACACCTGTACGCCGTGGATCATGATTAAGCACATGTATGATTGGGTAATGATTTTGTGACTTCACCAGGATACCAGGATTGGCGTAGCAACAAAGATCCAGGGTCACATGGGAAGTGCTGAGGAGGATCCGGAGTGACACTGCAGTGGGAGAGACTGGTTCAACGCGCATGTTACAATAAGCAGAAAAACATGTTCATTTCTGTTTGTATGTCTGTGTGGTAAGGTGTGGCGTGGTCGCCTGCAAAGCGGACTATAATTATTTAAATTAAGTGTGTGTTTGTGGGGGGGTTATAATATACAATGATCAGCATGGTAGTTACAATTACACCAAGGTAGATAAAATATAATGTATACATATAAAAATGTATATGAGAGAATATATATGAGTCATCTCCCACTAAATATATATAAAAGAATTCCCCACTCACCCGAGCTGTTCCTAGGATTGCGGTCTTCTGGACAGATATCTCAGACACTGTTCCCAGGACCTGTTGGAGCCACGCTACCAGTTTGGGCTTCACTGCCCCGAGTATTCCAATTACCATTTCCATGTACACCCTGCCTTGCATCTACCATCTTGCACCCTACTGTTATGTGCTGGATTGTTTCAGCATTAATCTCCTAGGCCTCTGGTAGAGGATCCAAGCTTGTTTTATTGTTTTTTTAAATTTCCATAATAAATAGTACCCTTGGCATTTCTCTGCTGGATTTTAAAAGAATCATAGCATACCTGTGCGCAGTAAGGTAGTAGTATCAAAACAAAACATTTATTGCTTATTTAGTTTTCTTTATTTTTGAGCAAATTACATGGAGTCCACATACCTGCTATTTTAGAAGCGGTAAAAGAAAAGAAGGAAAAAACTAAGAAAAGCTCTTCAGTCATACTTCTTTTGCAAATGGTATAAGGCTTTATGCAGCAAACACTGTAAAACTCAGTAAAACTTGTGTAATGCTTTACTGGATGAGCAGAACATGAACATGTGAAAATATTTTAACAAAACTTTGAAACTAATAATACAAGTTTTTTTAAACTTTGAATATTCATGTGTGTTTGTATAGATGAACATCCATATGTATGTGCTTTGGTATGACAAACTGCCAACTGAAGAAGCTCCTGGTGCACCACAAATAGATGAACAACATTGATCAAGAACAATATTACAAAATATTTATTTTATTCAGTGCTTTTTAAAACACCATCATTTAATGCAGTCTACTTTTTCAATCCATCATTTTCTGCTACTACTTCAGTTGTTTTTGTCTGTTTGGTTAAAATGCCAGAGATCTAACTTTTATCAATTTTGTCAATCAGAATAACTAAGTCTTCTTTTAAGGTTTTGTGATGGTTGGCAAACAGCTTGTGGGCGCATTGCCGCCACGTTTGGGTTGGAGTGAGGAACACAATGGCATAAATTCCACCACTAACACCGACATGGTTTAACAAATGAAAAATCGCTCTATAGTTTAGGTCCTCAGAGATCCATTTTAAAGATACAGACACATGCACACCTCACCTGTCCTGATCAAGCAGTTCTAGTTCTTACAGTCTTGCTGCAGATACTGATTACTGAACATCTGTAATTTTCCCTAATCAGGGCGAAGCCAAGTGAAGTTGAACCTCAAATTAGGCATTTCCATTAATATACAAATAAATACTGAGAATATAATCTCAAATAAAAACAAAAAAACTCAGGAATAGAGATTCCTGATCTCTATTCCTCTATTCCAGGTGGATAGTAGATTTGTATTATGGACAATCAAGATGACAAGGATACAAAATAAATTAAGCAGTGTGCCGGTAATACATCAGAAAGTGGGTTCACCCGACCGAGAAAGAATGGAGAGAGAATCGTATGGGGTTTATACAGGGAGCAAAGTCCAAATAAGTAACACTAAAATCTTAGGAAAATACTAAAAACCCACATCTGAGGATATTTGCAACCAACTTTTTTTAGGTCTTGAAGCTGTGCCCTCACCAACAAGTGGTACCCTAGACGAAATAGGCGTTTACCAATGTCAAGAACTGGCCCTTATATACACAGGGCCATTTTACAGGCATAGGTACTTGGCTGCCCTATATCGTGTTTATAATTTGGACTATGACTTTCTTTAAAGAAAAGCAGGAATCAAATTTGAAGTTGGTGAGTATGTGATCATTTACGCTTCAATTTAAGCTTCACTTATGGACTATGTTTTATAGAATGCACACTTTAATATTTGAGATATGTCAGAGTTTGTACTGTCAGCACATAAAATAACAACTTTTGCCATGTCATTTTGTGACCCTTTAGGATATAGTCTTTTTGTTTGGTTTCATTATTGTGTTTAAATTGTTATATTGCTCATATGAACCTGGATGAAAAAGACAATTTCCCCCAAAAATATATGACCCACACATATTGACTCATAACCATTACAAAAAATAGAGTATCATATTGCTACAGTGATAAAATTATAATTGTTAATCAGCAGCAGCGTCTTATGAGCATTTTTTAAAAACTTGTTTTTAAAAAAAACTAGCAGCCTGGGGCTTCAGGTTTTCTAAACCTAGCCCTGGACATACATTTTTAAACCCATTTTATACATCGTTCTATATTTTTTGATCTTTTTACTGCAGTTAAGAGAGCCAAGGTAGGTGGGAGTCATTCACAAAGAGGTAAAAACTGAACTGAACTCGATCTATGTAGCTTTATTCAAATAGCTTCACATTTTATAAGAACATGATACTTTATAACTAATATAATAAGTGTAACAGATCAGTACCCACAATAATGTTACCACTAAAGTGTGCATGTTCATACACAAACTCAATAGAATATGGAATATAATGGAAAGTTAGCCACTGGTGTGACTGCTGTATATTCATAAACTCACACTCTAAACATAAGTGAGTCAAACCACAGTCTTGGGAGTTAGAATGGGAATATAAACTCAGATTTCCATGCAAAATAAAGGTACATGAAATGTTTTTTTTAAATACAATCTTATAAAAGTAGCCTTTATGCCATGTTTTAATTTTGTCTTTGAAAAGAAGAATAATTAAACTTCCCCTTTATGCCAAGCCTGTGTGACATCTATACTTCAGCTCTAAGTATAACACATTCTTATATTAAATAACAAACAAAACATTTTATTCTTTTCTCTCAAATAAACCCAAGTTTGTGAAAGTGTGAAATATGTTGCTCTCATTAGGATTTTCCCTCTGAAATCATTAATTGAAATAATATTCCATTTGTGGTCTATGTTGTAACCAAGAAACGCTATTTCTTTCTCTGCGGTGTATGAATGAAATTCTAATCATTAACGGAATTCTACTTATAGTCTGGCTTCAAAATAAAGTCCTAATTTGCAAAGAGAAGCTGGAGCCTCATACACATGTTGGACCAAGATACATGTTCTAGAGGTGTAATCAAGGAGTTTGTGATACGTTGCTTGGTTGCAAATATGGTTGGCAATATCATCTAAAACAAATTCATAAGAGCATCAGCTTTAAGCAATTCACAGATTGCAATGAGGTTATAGTCTCCTAATATTAGGTCAGGTTTAGTAAAAACAAAATACAAAATCTGGATTCCACACTCTTGCTTGTGCTGCAGCCTACATCATTTCCAATATCAGTTATTCAGTTATTTTAGCCCCACATTTAATTTTATATATCACTATCTTTTGGCACACAGAATACACCTTGAACTGATTTATTATTGAGTCGAATTCATTTAGTCCTTAAAATTCTTTATACGACGCGAGAATTTTTTTCGTGCTTTTATTTTTTAGAGCAAAGTCGGTTTTCCGGCGTCACGTTGTCTCACTGTGGTTAACTTGCTGCAGGTCACGGAACGCAGGCTTGCGCCACTTGGTGCTCCCATATTCACACGCAGGTACAGACACATTCCAGCAGCGAGTATCGCTAGTCACAGCCTCGCTTCTAGATACGGACGTGCTTTTGGATTTACCGTGCGGTCCCTCCGTTCAGCGATGGTGTGAAGAACTTATACAGGTAAGCTGTGCTTTAAACCCGTGCTGGTCGATTCAGGTTCGAGCAACACGGGCTCAGGATTCAACAGCTTATCAATGCGACCGCTGCCCATGGATGAATGAGTCACAGGGGTAAAAAAAGCGTACCGGTGGTGACACGGTGCCCGTCACCACCGGTACCACCACCAATGGCTACTGCGGTAACGGCGGTAACGGAAGCTCTTGCACCAGCCGCGATGCGCGTGAGGAGATTCACGCTATTGTCGCATTTCGAATTCCAAATGTAAATGAGGTGGCCTTAGTAATTTACCTTACAACGTTCATGTACGTAATGCCTCATAGAATATGGATGGAAAACATTTAGCTGAAAACCTTACACGACACGTTATTAATTTGAATTCAAGCCAAAGTTTCTGCATTGATTGACGCTGTGACAGCTCGCTATCACCCAGACAACTGTTAGCAAACATCTTTTTTTATGTGGGAGAAAATGGTGAAAAGCCACAGGCAGTCAACTAATGTAGATTAGTGATATGCATGGTTAAATAAAATAGGGCTTAAATCAACGCTGCTGTGCGGTGTTTGTGTCAGTTTGAGCACATCGTAAAGGGTCGGAAATGGGATGTGACATTGGCTTCATGTCATACAGATAACAGGAGTCCCCCGCACACGCTCCCATACCTCTAAGATGCGGTTGTGGTGAACGTGCATACGGCTCTAGCACAGCTGGATTCAGATTCAGATTTTATGGTTGCAATGGAGTAGAGAAAGAAGCATGTAAGCTTGATATTTTACCGACAATTAGCACGGTCCGGTATTAAATACAAAAAACTTGTATTATTATTTTACAAACGCAGTGTGATGCCGTAGTCTTGTGTGTGGATGTGCACGTTGTAATCTTCTGCTTCAGTGAGAACTTGTGAGCTTAGAGGAACTACCGTCAGTTGTCACCCCGAAGTGAGAATGAGAGGACGAGCAGATCCCGCATGTTTCTAATTCAGGAAGACCAACTGGTAATGGTAAGCGTGTGGGCAGTGTCAGCTCAGAGTGAATACAGGCTTCATCATTATATTCCCTCTCAACAGGGAGAGCTCAGCATCACTTAGTGACAACACTTAGTTTGTCTTGCAGGATGGAGTTGATGCAATCAGCATGATGGAATATATGATTCTAAACCATTCTTCAGTTTTTGCCCATACTGAGGAAAGAAGCTATAATGTGTCATTAACAATAATCCAACCAATTTGTATTGAGATTCACACAGCTATGATAATGACACTACACACAAAACAACCCCCCCTAAAGTTCAAAAGACAACTGCCACATTGACATCCATGGATTAAGAGGCTTTTTAACAGTATTTTTTATTGGATTGACAAACTGAAATGAACATAATTAATAATTATAAATAACTATTTAGATCTGCTTAGGTATGTGTGCACAGTGACAACTAGGTATTGTGGATAACAGAAATAGTTTGACTGATAGTGTAGGGGTAATAAACTCTGACTTCACCCTACACATTTCAAGCAATATTATAAATGGTTTTGAACCTTCTGATGCATTTTTGTACTCAACCTTGTTTTTTGATAATTTGACCTTTAAGATGTTGGTTTAAATGAAGATGAATGGTTTAATTCTTCTAACATTGTAGTAAAGGGTATGCAAAAATGGTTTACATAATCAAAGAAAATCAGCAATGGTTGACAGGAGGAGGAGGAATATAACCAAAAACTAACCTGATCAGTTTATACTGACACTGTTCACTGACAGATCAACAAACTGATTTTTCAATGACACCTGTCTGGGAACCAGATGCATCAAATTTTGTGTCAATTTGCAATGACATACATTTTGCCAAAAAAGGCTGTGGGCCCTATTGCACGCACCTAGGTTTGTTTGCTTTTTGATACAGATGGAGAGAACAGTTTGTCTAGGATCTTCTTTAAACTTTTTTAATACAGTAGTTGATGAGTCACCCATGGTGTCAGAGAGCATTCCTGTTAGTACTTTCACAGCTCTTGATTTTGATGTGCTGCCTAGACAGCACATTTCATGTGAACACGAGTGGCTTGACACTTACAATATGATCTGACAAATTCTATCTTAACGGCCTGTTAGTCCTCCACTGTTGGTTATACTCAGTGTTTACTCAGAGTTTTTTGTGATGGAGTTTATGTTTCTATTAATGTCTTGTTTATCATGAGTCTTCCAGGACAAAAAATGTCCACAATATACATCTTCAGATGACCTGATATATATATGTAGATCTAACCCCATGGCAAAACTGTATGGAGTGTGTACAAGTTAGAAAATATGGATTTCCTTTTTCATCGCAGATATTAAGAAAAGAACAAGACAATAATATGCAAATGTATTTTCCTACATTTTCCCTATTTCATAAATTATGCCACTAATAGCCTTTGGTGGCTAAAAATTAATGTCACATATAGATTCATGTTTATTCATCTAACTTATTTTTTTGAATGCAATATCTAAGGAACGCTTGGAGGATTTCCTTCAAATTTGACCTGATCTTGGTGGCCAAAGGTTAAAGGTCGAAGTTATATTGACTTTGCAGCAGTGACGTGTCTTGATCACGCAAACAAGTCAGCTAAAAGACTTGAATTTTTTGAAGATTTTGTTGCTCTGTGTGTCAAGTCATACATGATTGAATACTGGTCAGTAAATGTGAGATTCATTCCTATTGATTCCTATTTTCCAATCAACTCCATAATTAAACACTTTTTAAGTGAGCATTATAATGGGAAAAAAATCTAACTAAATTGAGGGAAAAACTAATTCATTCACTTCATAGGGTCCTATTATTGTTGTACAGTGTTTCAATAAATTGTGTAGTTAGTTCTCATTTTCAAATAATATTTTTTCCATTTACTTCATTAAGCCTTCTCTTCTTCAGGCTTAATTACATTGGCCCATAGAGACAAAGCATGAACAAAAAGAAAATAAAATAAAAAAGTTCTACAAACCAAAAAACACAAACAAAGAAAAAGCAGAAACAAGCAGAAAACGTGCTGCAAAGGAAAAAAAACAAAGAAAAGAAAAAAACAGAAACAAGAAGAAAATGCGCTTCAAAGAAAAAAACACAAAGAAAAAAAACTAACAAGAAGAAAACGCACTGCAAACGAAATAAAACACTAAGAAAAAAAAAGCAGAAACAAGAAGCTACACAGTCCAAGGAAGTTCCAATGACCAGTGCCGTGCCAAAAGGTGATGCCAGAAAATCATAACAGAGGGCGAGAACACACACAGCCAGGTAAAGATGCATTGCACAGTGTCCATACAATTACAGCTTTTTCTTTTAGTATCAAATCATCTTAAAGTGCAAATATTATCCACTACATGTATCCTAAAGTTAAAAGTGAAAGTTGTGTGAAGGTTGTGCGCACTCTCGCACTCGGTAATCACTTTCTGGCAGACAATCACTTTTTGGCACAACACCGGTCATTTGAACATGACCTCATCGTGCCCCCTAGCATCATGGAGAACTTTCAATTTGACTATGTGCACCGCATTTTCGTTTTCTTTTTGGTTTGTCCTTTGTTCGTGTTATTTCCTTTTGTAGTGCATTTTCCTTTTGTGTCTGCTTTTCCTATTGTTCATATTTCTTCATTTGCAGTGCATTTTCTTGTTTCTGTTTTCACTTTTGTTCGTGTTTTTTTATTTGTAGCGCATTTTCATTTTTTTTGGTTTTTCTTGTGTTTCTGCTTTGTCTCTGGGGCTATCTTTGTCCTTTAAGCTCAGGTCTTCTACTAAAGGCCTGGGATATTGAGGGTCCTGCGCAGTATATTAGCTTAGGATTGTGCTCTTCTAGACAGACATATCAGATGTCATTCCCGGAATGTGTTAGAGCCATTATTCCAGTTTGAGCATCATTGCCCTGAGTGTTCCAATTTACACTGGGACCACTGTTATCATTTAGCTCTTCTCTCAGCCAGCTTCGTATTTCGCATATTTCTTCTCGTGTTCCTCCTTCCTTTCTGCTTGGGATTGCTAGATCTATCACTATGGCCTTTTTCCCTTGAAACTGCGCCCCCTCCAGCAAGTGGCACAACAACATGGCTTTATACAGTTCATAAAAGGACACATTCTTTTTTACAGCTCTTAATTGATTAACTAGATTCAGCAATTCCAAAAGAAATTGCGTGGGAGACCAGCTCTGAGCCGCGCCAGGGTGTTCGCCTTGCGATGGGGTGCATCAAGCTGAATGGAAACAGGTAGGGCTGTGGTGGAACAACACAAATAATACACTAAACCACCCTCCGTCATAAAGACATACCCCACAGGCTTAAATCAGCCCATTTCCTATAGGATTTAACATGCTAATTAGCATGCTATATGCTAAAAGGGCAAAACATTCCCCAAACATGCTACCGCTACATGGCGGGAGTGGGGGGCAACTTTGCACTCAATCCAAATATAATGTGCACAGCCTGATGATACCTCCTCTGTTGCACCAATTATTATGGCCCTCGTTTGCAGAGCATTGGCTCTATCTAGTTACTGACACCATGCATTACACCTAGCTCTATTTTCACTATATGGCTGTTGTATAATGGTTACATATAACTAGATTTTATTTAATAAATGTTGAAATATAACAATATATGTAAATAAGTAAAACTAAAGCAGAAATGACCTTTTAGTAAATAGATATTGGTGCTAATCCAGGTTTGGCAATGGAAAACATCAATTTACTGGTTACACTGGTCCTATGAGGGGAATGGGTGAGACTGGATGCTTAATACATGTGTGTAGGTAAGTGTAGGTATAAGCCAGGCAAGTACAATAAAGCCAAACTTAATCAATTTAAGGCAATAGAGAGAACAGCACTTTGCTGGTTCTACTGGTCCTATAAGGCTGTTAAAAGTGGTTAGTTTAAATAACTAAAACTAACGCAGAAATGACCTTTCAGTAAATATTGACCTTAATCAATCTTTAGCAATAGATACCAGGTTGGTACTGGTTGTACTGGTCCTGAAGAGGAGCTTCAAGGGGTAAAGAAGATTGGATGTTCCATAATTGAGTAAACATAAGTCACACTAGTACAATAAGGCTGTGTAGTTTAATTTTATGAAAATATATTTGTAATATTTATAATAATAACAAGAAATCAAATGACCTGTAGTCATCTGGCAGCATTGATATTTGTGTTGTCAATGAGTGTACAAACCACAGTTGGACTAAAAAAGAGCTGGAACAAAGAGCATGGAGCAGTGGTGTTGAAAGTGGGCCCAGGTTTCCTAGCTGGCATGAATTGGAGGGCTTGTGGTCTTCCTCCTCTCTGTTGTGCCATTGTTTTTTTTGGGCCACAGAATCACCCCGCTCCTGCTTTGGAGTAAAAGATGATCTGATCTGAGGCTTTTCTTTTCCTTGCGGTTGGTTATGGAGCAGAAGAAGATGGTCTAGTGGCTGACTGCAGGAGGCCTGTCCAGAGGATGATGGTTAATAATCCTCATCATCATAATCATCACTCTCACTGTAAAGTTACATGAAAAAAAGTATTATGTTGTAAAGATATATTCATTCACAGTAACACAGAGTTTTTGAACAGTGAGAATAATCAGAATCATTATTATGTACGTAAATAATACATATATGACAACTATAAATAACTCTGGCATCCCTGAGCAGCTCCTTCAGTGGCAGGCTACTACACCCACTGTACAACAAACCTTGCAGCTGACCACGCACACACATAGACTAATCCAACACACACACATCCAGTGCACAACTTTATGTGCAATTTTTCAAAGCGACGTGTGTTGTACTGTACTGCTGTCTATTGGTTTTGTAAACTTTTAATGCTTTTCATCTTGTAAGTGTGAAATTTTCCACTTGTGGGACTAATAAAGTCCTATCTTGTAAAATACAATCGGACTATCTGAAAAGTAAAGAGAAGAAAATGTGTGTCGCCTTCCATGCAGACTTGCTCCTCGTGCGCCATGCTTCCTTTCTTTATCATTTGGTAAATACACCAGTAACTTTACACAGAAACAACAAAATAAATTGAGGAACATGGTTCACATACCTTTCTGATGATGGGATTTCATAATCCAGATCACTGTTGTCCTGATTGGGAAACAATAAAACCTCCTCGTCAGACGAAGAATCTTCTACACACAGATCTGCAGGGCTAACAGTAGCTAACAGGTCCAGTGCCTTGTTGGTGCTAATAAAAAGTTTTTGCCAGCAATTATCACGAAAAATCACAAAAATCCAATCGGACTATCTGAAAGTAAAGCGAGGTGAAGAAAAGTAAACGCAAGTAAAAAAAAATGTAGACTGAACAGAAGGTACACTCGCTCTGCATGCGTCCTCCTCTCTGTACGCCCTGCGCCTGTATCAATGCAGTGAATATTGGAACGTTATGCATGAGTGTATCTCAGGTTCCCATTGGCCGATTTCAATGGTTCAGACGTCTTTGGAAACCTCTCAGCCAATAGAATCGATTGATGTTGAGTTTGAACGTACAACGGTCGTATTCACAAAGCACACTAAGTAAACTGCGTAGAACAATGGAACGCAGTACTGTGGCATCGAAGTTTTCTTAACAGTCTACAGGAGACAAAACAAGCTAAAAACAGTTAGAATTCGGCTCAGTGTTACGGCGGGAAATAGATTACACGAGCCAAGTGGATTTTTTTTACTATAACATGGATTATGACCGTAAATCAGCAAAGGTAAGACTGAATTTATGCTTTTGATTTCATAAAATCAGCTTTAATGTTGCTCTTTGTTTGCTGCTGGCTCCATGAGTTTTCCACATAGTGTAATGGTACTTATACTTAATATTGTTAGAATTCAGCGAAACCTTTGATAGTCACTCGTGATGATTACTAACTCAACACATATTTCCAACCGTGGGTCCATGACGGGAGTGTTATGGTTTTGTTCGGTCCTTTCAGCTGTATTGTTACGGTTTCGTTCAGTGCTGGCGAACACAAGCCGTATAGTTTTTCATTGCATTTAGCGTGTATTTTGCATATAGTTTGGAACAATGCAAAGTCAATTGCAAAAATAAAGATATAAAGAAATTAATTACAGACGAACCACATGATTGACGAGTTCCTTCGTGACAAGCACACGATTCCAACACCCAGACCCACATTTTGAAGTGTGAATGAGATTTTTTGGACAAAGCGTGTAGGACTTGATAGCTAGCAGGGCCAGTATTTGGTTGCTCTGCTTTCTCCTGTATCTCTTTCCAGAGACCAACAGGATTTTTTAGAAAATTGTTTACCTTGGTGAGGCAGCATCTGTGTGCAGATGCACACACTCACCACTCAGGAACTTCCATTCCGCTTTGCTGCAGGCACCTGACTACACAGAGATGCAGCTGGCTTTTCCTGAAGTCAACAACAATCTATTTTGTTTTGTTGATGTTCAGTACCAGATTGTTCCTATTGCACCAGTCCACCAGATGATTCACATCATCTCTGTAGGCCAACTCATTGTCATCCTTAATGAGGCCGAATACTGTGTTGTTGTCGGCATATTTTACTTACTACTTTGCAGATGCTTTTATTTGGTGGGCTGGGAATCGATCCTGCAACCATCTACATCCCAGTCATACTCTTATCCCATTGAGGCCACCACAGCATTGGGTTGTGTGTCATTGGGGCAAACAGCAGCCAGCTCAGGACAAAAAGGTGCTGGAGGTGTTTTGTACCACTTATACAAACTGGGGTCTGTTTGTAAGAAAATAGAGCAGCCAGTTGGAAAAAGCATATTCTGTGGAACGATTGGGCTATAAGCTAACTGGCATGGGTCAAATAAAGGTGAGAGTTTGGAGACTCGGCGGTTCTTTACCAGTCTCTCAAAGCACTTCATCATGATTGAGGTGAATGCTAACGGACAGTAACCATTTGGGCTTGTGACCGGAATTATTTGACTACAGGACAAACATGTTGGTGCAACAACCTGATTCAGTGAGATTTTGAAAATGTCGGGACTGGAGTCAGCTGGCAAGCTTTTAGTTTGTGAGTTAACCCACTTCAGTAACCCTGCTGGGGATACTGCAGCTTCATGGGGGACTGTATGTAGCAGTCCAAGTTCACGTAGACTGAGAGTTGCCCAGAGTACTGTTTTTTCTTCTGCCTGTATACTACTTTTAAGCTATTCCCTATTTCTAACTGAGAGACTGATTGCTCAAAGCATTATCAGTGGTTTGCGGTCTGTTTTTGCCCAGAGCCATTGCAGCCACAGCCGTATAGGTTAGTTGACCACTGTATAGGTGGGTGTCAGAGCTTTGAACCAACTGCTGCTGTAATCTGCAGTTACTTGAAGTTGATCAAAATCATGGATGTCTGTAATCATTGGATAATCTGTAATGATATGATTGTTAATTCTGTTAGCCCTGATAGTAGGGCACTGTAGTCGTCAAGATGAGATAAAGTTAGTGCAATAGGAGTTGTTCCATATATTCACTATGTTGGCGACTGATCTTGGTGAGAGCAAAGCATCTTAGTTGCCAAGGGCATAGTTGTTAGGGCAAATCACGTGGGGGAGCATGATTGCCGCAAGACGCCTGTTGACAACGGCAAAAAGTTGACAAAGACACAAAGTTGACAAAGACAAAAAATCAAATAAGTTGACACAAAGTTGGCAAAGGCAAAAAAGTGAAAAAAGTAAAAAAGATAAAAAGTTCAACAAAATTGACAAAGTCAAAAAAATCTAAGTTGACAAGGCAAAAAGTTGACACAAGT
>JAUMHJ010000009.1:1566537-1576607 GCA_032361105.1 Microctenopoma lineatum
GTCAAAAAACCTACAAGTCCAGTTGCTATTGGATAAACCTTTTTTGAGATAACCATGACCTGGATGACTGAGAACCTCCACAGATATGTCATGTATTCATATGTAAAGGGTTACAAAGCAATTTCTAAAGCTTTGGGAACTCCAGAGAACCACAGTGAGTGACTAATTTCTGGTAAGGTAGAGTTGTTTCTACCATGACTCAACTTACAGACAACTTCACTTTTTTCAGTTTTCAAAAATTATTTTCTTCATATTGCTTAATATAATCATAGATACTGTAGATATGATGTTTTGTCTACTGTATGACTAATTGACTCTTGGTACAACTGGGTCTTTTTCCCATGTACTTCCACACATTAGCCTTTAATTCAGAGGGTGCTGGGTCTATTAACCCAATATAATAAATATTAACAGACATGCAAACAATTTCCCTCTGGGATTAATAAAGTGGGTTTTTTTTATCTTGAATTGAATTGAATCAGCACTCACTGATCAGATTTCTTGCCCTGCTGTCATCTCTTTGTTATGTGCATGCAGAGTGTGTGGATACTGCACTTCCTAGCTCATATTTTTTTGCATTCCATCAACATTTTGTTAATTTAATGCCTTTTAGAAACTTTCTTTTTTTTAAATTTGTGAATCAGTTCTTAAACATTTACATTTGCATCACTTGGAAAAGAGCAAGGCAAATTTACCTCATAATCAGACAAGAATATATGAAAATTCAACAACACCCTGGATAATGTGAAATCAAATGACCATGATATTGATTGAGTGAGAGAGTGAGAGTGTGAGTGTGAGTCTTATCCCAGTGCACTGAAACTTACTCTAGCTTGTCCAGCCCTTCCCACAGTGGAGCTGTCAGGTTGTGTTAGGCATTTGTGCCATTGGCCAAGTAGGACAGAGGAAAAACTCTCTCACATGTACCTATCCCACATCTCACCCCAAATGCAAGTGCAAGTACAAATACAGTGCATGCAGCCTATACACAATGACTCTAGCCTTCACGGCTGTTCATCTGTAATAAAACTATCTTGCTAGCAGTCTGATCCCTGGAGCCTATACTATAGTCTCCTGAGATGTCAATTATGATATATGGAGAGAAAAAGGGGAATTTTAGTACTACAATCTGCACTAATTAGCAAGCTAAATAGATATGTTTGTTTTGTACATTGAGCCGAAATAAAAAGGGACAGACTTTGAACTCTGCCTGAGAAGTACTTTTTCTTTTTATTCACCCGCTTGCTCCCTATATACCAATTAACATTGTTTTAAGACCACAAAGTAATGGCTATGGGCTGCAACGATTCCTCGATTATCGAATAACTCGATTATAAAAAATCATCGAGGAATTTCTTTATAATTGAGGCTTCGTTTATGTCATATAACTCGCATTAAACAGCAATTTATGTTTGTGTTTCACACAGACTGTTATAATTGACGAACATTCAACAAGGATGGTTAAGGATGACAACGTGGTTCAGTGTTTACATTGTAAAACTGAGCTGGCATAACCAGAAAAACATACAGACTTGGCAACATTACTTATGTTTATGCAGAAGCATCCGCAGGTTAACCAAGCGGAGCCTCTGTAAGGTAACGTAACCCTACACAAAAACACACACACACACACACACACACACAACATATTTCTACCATGAGGATAATTCTGTATGAACAATTTGTTTGTGCGTTTGGAAACATCGCGTAAAACGATCCATCTAAAAATTTACACAGGTTTCATGCATTTCTGCAGATATTACAGGCGCTATCATTTGTTATTATTTATTCATTAATTTACTAATTGTCCCCAAAACAGATTCACAATCGCTCATAGTGACAGTAAGTTATTATGAAGCTTTCCCCCCAGCAAACCTAAGGGATGTATAATTAGAATTGCTAACAAATTTAAACACTAGCCAGCTATAGCTAGATATAACTTAAGGTATTTGTGATTATTGGTCTATCAAGGTTTATCAATAACAGGTCTTTCATGTGATATAATGCACTATAAATATTGTTTATAACGCAAAATACGTTTTATCTGATTACTCGAATACTCGATTCCAAATATACTCGATAGTTGCAGCCCTAATACAATTACAACAAACAGGCAACACGCAACCAATCTAATTAAGTGTTGTTTACTTCAAAACATTCAGAGTGACTTTTTGGTTAAATAAATAGGGTAAATAAAACAAACAAAATCTAAATTATATGCATAGTTAAAGTGATAAAATAAAGGAAAACTGATTTCTTCCATGTATTTCATCCATGCTGGTTTTCCTTTATGTATGGACACCCAGTCTTCTGGTTTCTCTTTGTGTCCATATGCTTTGCTCATCAGCATGTTTGGATGATTTTCACAGAGGGAACAAAGAGGATTATTCATTTATGAATAAATAAATTATGAAAACAGGACTGTAGTATTTTATGCCCTCCCTTTAGTATGACCTTGTTTATGTTTGACTTCTAACCTTAACTGCATTAACAATATCTGTCCTGTTTCTCCTCTTTCTTCCTTTCTTTCAGAGTCTGCAGCTCTCCTCTCAGGGACAGTCTTCTGCAGCCCTCTGCTGATTACTGGCCTACCTAGCATTTCTCATTCATATCATTCCTCTTTCCATCCACCCATATTTCCCCTGCCATGAAGGGCCTGTCCAGTAGTCGGGGTCACCATCATGTGGTCTCTTATGAGCCATCATATGATCCACTGGGTCACCATGTTGACCGCAAGCCATATTTGATCAGTCAGATGGACATGCCTGTACCTATTCCCATGCCACATGCAGCTGAGTTGCCCCACTATAATGCTCAGCGTACCTCGTACCCCTCTGACAGCAACAGCATCGTCCCATATGGAACCTTCCCAAGGAGGTGCCACTCAACCTCCTCTTCTCACCATCCTGAGGTAAAGGATGAGTGTATGGCCATGGTACCATATGTAGGAGGAGGAGGAGGAGGAGGGGGAGGTGGAGTAGGCTATGGAGGTAAAACGCCCACCCGGGTAGCAGCAAACTTTGCTGACCCATTTGAGCGCCAGCCCTCATTTTCCAGAGATGGCTACCATACACTGCAGTACAAACGAGGAGTGTTGGCCCACAGTGGGGGGATGGGGGCCAACATCAACAACGACAGCCCAGGGAGAATTCGTCACCTGGTCCACTCAGTGCAGAAACTTTTCACTAAGTCACATTCACTGGAGGGCCCACACCACACACAATCCTCCAAGGGGGCCAATAATGGGAGCGTTAATGGTGGTGGTGGTGGAGGGGGAGGTGGTGGTGGTGGTTTAAGGGCCAGCCCAGAAGGTGAAACTCCACCAGTGGGAGTGCGTCACCGGAAGCGTAGCAAAAGCCGTGAACGCTGTCGATCAGCGGAGCCTAAGCATCAAAGCCACCATCATCATCACCACCAGCTCCACGGCTCAGCATCTGCTCCGGGCTCTGGATATTGGAGCTCAGATGACAACCTGGAACGGGAGCTGTGTCTCTACCACCCTCACCACCACCAACCTCCACCCTCACCCTCACCCTCCATTTCCCCCTCGCCCATCGCCATGACAATGGGCCGTTACCCCACCAACAGTCCTGACAAGTTTCCCCAGACTCCCCTCCCTAGTCTCTGTTCTTCACAATCTCAGCAGTATTTTATGATGGACGCTTACAGCACACTCAACAAGCACACACACTCCCATGCACACCATGGTCACACATACCAACATTCAGCACTCAAAGCCTCCCGGAGCAACAACGATGTGAAGTATGCAGCCTCATCGGCAGGTCTGCCAATTAGTGGTAGCAGCAATAACAGCGGTGGCGGTATCGGTGGAGGAAGTGGCCCCTTGCTGCCACTGGGTCTTGTGGACGGACCCTATGTGAAGAAAGGGGCGTGGTCGTCAAGTCTAACGGTGAGCAGGGCCCGAGAGGTCTACACCAACAACAGCAGCCAAAGCCAGCTACGAGCCAGCGCAGGATCCGGTAACCTAAACCTAGATAGAGCTCTAGTCAAATCTAAGGGCAGTCAGCAGCAGGAGCGCTCTTGCCATTTCTTACAGGTAAATAATTCCTTCCCAACTCGCATTCGAAACCAGTTGATTCACCCTTCTCCCTTCTGTACGCTCCCTTTTCTCCACAACTTACTCTCCTTACCAATGTTTCCTCTAAATCGGTGGTATCCAGGCCTGTTGAGATTTTTTCATTTTTCAATTTTTCAGTAATCAGTTTAAATTTATCCCAGTGGCAAAATCATTTTAGGCTACTAGGTGCATGCCTCTTTCTGAAAATTCCCAGGATATACTGTAATATACAGTTAAGTCCATAAATAATGGAACAAAGATAGTTGTTTACTTTTGTAAACCACCACATTAAATTTTAAATAACACACGCAAGGAGTCACGACTTACAGCTTCAGTTCAAGGGGTTTGACAAATGTACGGCATTAACTATTCAGCAATTAGATCTGTTTTCACATACACACCCACATTTTGGAAGGATTGTAAAAAATCCAACAAACCAACCTGATTACAAACTAAGAATTGCTATTAATATTTGGATGAAAACCCTTTGCAGTCTTTGAGTGCCTGCAGTCCATGGACATGACCAAATACTTTATTTTTTGAGATGCTTTGTCGGGTCTTGATCTACTGCAGCGAAATAAGACCGAAATATATCTGTCAATTTATGGATCAGTATTGTGGGTTGAAAGAGTTGTCAATAATGGTAAACTTAAGTTATAAATTATATATATAAAAAATTGTACTTAGATATCTAATGTAATATTCTATATTTTCTTTTTTTTTTGTTAGGTCGAAGTCATAATACAGCCTTGTCATATGTGTGATGGAACATTCTTAGAATATCTACAGTTGTGGACTGGTTATATTCAGTCTATACAATGTTTCTTTAGTGTTTGGTTGGAATGACTCACTTTGGACTCATAACTCATCAGATTTATGGCTAGTAGACATGACTGGATACCACTGGCTAAGGCTGGGCTTACACAAATCTAGTAAGGGTTTTAAGCATTATTCAGTCTATTGCTTAATTTAAAAATATTGAATCTACAGTGATTGCATAAATTACGTAAATAATGTATTAATAATTTCTTTTTACATTTTAAAAGCTGGAGAAACTTAAATACATAATCAGCAATCAGGTATTTGTCAAAAATTGAATGTAAAGCCAGCTGTTTTCTTAATAAAGCCTTAAGCAAACCTCAAACTGTGTGGAGCCTACTGGTGAAAGCAAATACTAAAGTGCAACTATTTTGTCAGCAACTGATACATTTCTAACTAGCACTATAATTACTAATAATTACTAATAGTTCCACACTATTTAACTGCCAATGTGCATGGAGAAAGTGATGGAAATGTGACAATGAAAGTTGTATATTTTACTCTTTGCATGGTAAATTTGAACTTGGTTTTTTACACAAATAGTGTTCAACAGTCAAATGTAGCAAGATTTTCTAGTAGTCGTCAGTTTCTGTGTTTTAACTATTGAGATAAGTAATTGACTGTAATATTCAGTAGACCTATAATGGAGACAGACATGTAGATACAGTGATTTATTATTTGTCCATGTAGCACAATACTTTTAGTGTCCTCCATTCTAACCTAATTCCATTAATAAGAGGGTATTTAGGGGACCTGCCAGCTTTGTAGTTATTCACAGTTAATTCATGCTGTTGTGTGTTCTCATTTTTAAATATTATTGTCTTTAAATGATTACTTAAAAAAAGATATTAGTAAAATTAATCTAATATATTCAGACTAAAATAATAGTTGCATATGACTCTTCCCTTTCATTTCATTGTATATGCCAACATTCCAGGCTTGCATCAAACACCAGTTATTGTTTGGCTTCACCAGCAGTCAAGAGGTTTCACACAGACGAGTAAAACAGGGCAATGATGCAAAAAATCATAGTAAAATTAAGCAAATTCTAACTGCTTTACAGGGCTTATTTGTTCTTCACCTCATTCATTAGCAGTGCAATATTTGCTATGCCAGGTAAAATAAAAAAGATTTTTGCGTCCTTAGCTTTAGAGGGAACATTGCTCCCTATAACCTATTTTCTTTCCAAGAAACCCACCACTCCTCCCCTCATTGCTTTCCTCCACTCACCCAACTCACTGCCACACTTTTTATCCTCCTAACCCCTTGCCACCAACCTCCACCTCCTTTACTTCTTCTTGGTTCGGAGTGCCTCCCTCTTCCTTCTCCTCTTCCTCCTCTTTCCTCCTTTTGAGTTGAAGAGAGAAGTAAGTGCAGAGACAGTAGCAGCCTTACTCTCTGAATGCTAGGTTATAACATGAACTCATGAAGAATGACATCCTTACCTGTGTGTAAATCTCATTTTTAATTTAGTAGTGCTTCCCTTCCAGTCGCTCTACCTGTTATCTTGCCTTGCTTCACAGTATTTGTCTAAATGGCTTGTTGTGGCGTGCCGTGCTGTCCACTGAAATGCTGTGATGAGTGAAGTGTTAAGAAGGGTTTTTTAACTGCCTATAAAAGCACAAAGGTTGCAGTTGTTTGCCAATTAGATGAGCAAATAATTGTCCCTTCCATTTGTAGTATTTTAACTTCCCATTTATTTTACCTAAATTATGTTGTAATTGTTATGAGTAAATTGCCCCACTTGATGACTTGCAAAGATTATGCAAAGAACAAACGAGCCTATTGTTTGTTTGTGTAAAATTATAAAGACACCAGCAAATCCACTGGTGAATTTGTACATTTAAACCAAATAATTACTACATTCTACATATTCCTTCCACTAGTGGCAATCATTTCCTAAAGTGTGCAGCCATATTCTTATCTTATCCTTATCCCATTTCTTTAAATATACAAGAATGTTTCTAATGAATATTTTGTGGCAAAATATTATTGCAACTCAATTTTTGACACAAGTATCAAACATACTGAATGTCCCTGATTAGTGGCAGTATGAACAGAGGTGTTTAACTGGTCAACTATGGTAAATCCTACATCTGTGAAGACAAATGAAGGATTCAAGTTTCAGTGTATAATAACTGCTAACAAAGAATCTCCTCAGCACTGTTTTTGGTTTAGTTCTGCTCAGTTTTTGGCATGTATTTCTTGCACGAAAACAAAATGCTTTATGTCACTCAACTATTACTTTACTTTACTTTGCTTGGCAGACGCTTTTATCCAAAGCGACTTACAGGGAGCTTGCGCTGGGTGTCTGGCTCAGGGACACATCTGGTAGGGGATGGACTAGGAGTCAGACGGGGTTTCATTCAAACCTGCGACCTTCTGCATCCCAGTCTGAAACTTAACCCATTGAGCTACCAGGGTCAATATTACACATTTGCTTCCACAAACAGGCTCATTATGAAAAATGATTCCTCTTGATAATTTGGTGGGTTGAACACCCCCCCCCCCCGCCTTGGGCCAGGGAAAAGTATTAAATTTTAATTTAATTTGAAGTGACCCCTTTGTGCCCCCCCTGTCGGCGGGCCTGAATGCAGGTTTAGTGTAAAAGTCCTTTCTGACCAGAGTGTCTTTTTGTACTATCCTGTATCTGCATATTTCCATGTCACAGAGATAAGCAACCCTTAAAACAGGGCCAAAATAGATCACATTAAATGTTGGCGCCACATTTAGGGCAGGTATTAGGGCCTCGTAAAGCCCTATATATCAAAGAAAATCTTGACATATAATGCTACTCTTCAGAGAATATTCCAAGAGGAGGGAAACTTACAATTGCTCCACCTTAAATACTTTTTCTCATAATTGAATTCACCTGTGTATGGGGTTCAGGGGTCACTGAGCTTACCAAGCCAATTTGAGTTTCAATAACTAGTTCTAAAGGTTTTGAAATCAATAAAATGACAACGGTGCCTAAATGTATGCACCTGCCTAAATCTGTTATTGCTCACTTTCTGTAAATCCTATGAACTTCATTTCACTTGTCAAATATCACGGTGTGTGTCTCCTATATGATATATTTAATTGAAACTTTTTATCGTAACAACTAACGATTTATACAGGAAAATCATGAACATTGACCTTAACATCTCAACAGCACGGCTGCTGGCTACACTGTCACAGTACCTGTTATTTCTGAAGATACTGCCTTAAACCATCAAAACAGCCAAGTGTTGCCAGGGAAACAATGTACAGATGATGATATAATATACAAAGTACATGTTTTAGACACACTGTATAGGCACTGAGTCACTGTAAATGTCACATGCACAGTGACTTATTTCTGAAAAAATAGGCAGACAGAAAATTGGTTGTCAGAAAAGCATCAGATGTAACCACATAAAGCAGTGTTTCACTGCTCCTCAGCCATTACAGGAAAAAACTGCAGTGGAAGTGAGGCCTGCGCGTGGGTGAAAGGCGCTGCTGAAGCTACTGCAGCTGGTCCTTTCCCCGCATTCTCTTATTATAGCCAAACTGCTCATTTATGTCTTTTTGACGTCAGACACACACACACACCCACCCACACACACACACACACGCACACACACACACACAGACACACACACACACAGACACAGATAAGTGTAGCCCAGCAGATTTCTTAAGCTTCTTTCTCTTGATGATTCATATATAATTAGTCAGAGCAGAGTAGCGGTGCAATTCTCCTGCTGTCTGTCTCTGTTGTCAGATTCTCACTCTAGTCTTCAGTCTGAAGGTAGTGTGTTTGACACACATTGCTGGAATTGTACAAAAGGTTTGTCTAATTAAAAATAATGAGCTGTAGTAGGTTGTATATAGCCAAAACATAAGCCTGCAGTTTGCATGCAGTTATTATAAACTCTCAATTAAGCAATCAAGAAGGCTGGCTGAACAAGCAAACCTAATGCCCTTACAGGCCTCTGACTGGTTTGAGAATACACAAGCTTTTACAGTTTTTTTTATCTTTAGATGCCTATTTATTTATTTCTTTGAGAAACATGTCATAAATATGTTATTAGTCAAATGTTCACTGACTATGTATTTCCACTCAAATATTCATTCTCGTTAATCAAGTACTGTATAAAAGTGTGGATATAATTTTCTCATTTAAAAAAAGTGGTGAAAGAAGCAACAATGCAGCCATAAAGTATATACACATTTGTTATAACTGTCAGTGAAACCACCAGTCTTGGGGATTGTAGAAATGATGACCACAAACAAAAAATCAACTAGAAAGTTCCTGTGGAAACTTTGAAGGTGCCTGCCGCCTTGCGCCGCTGAAGCTTAGACCGATCTCCCCAACCGAAAAGCAGGATTTACTGAGCGGAGTTGTCTTTATATACAGTGGTGTGAAAAACTAATTGCCCCCTTCCTGATTTCTTATACTTTTGCATGTTTGTCACACTTAAATGTTTCTGCTCATCAAAAACCGTTAACTATTAGTCAAAGATGACATAATTGAATTAAATGAAGGTTTACGTTATTAAGGGAGAAAAAAAACTCCAAATCTACATGGCCCTGTGTGAAAAAGTGATTGTTGTTGTTAAAAAATAACTTAACTGTTGTTTATCACGCACAAGTTCAATTTCACCCCCAGGCCTGATTACTGCCACACCTGTTTCAATCAAGAAATCACTTAAATAGGAGCTACCTGACACAGAGAAGTAGACCAAAAGCAACTTAAAAAGCTAGACATCATGCCAAGATCCCAAAAAATTTTATAAGCCATTTCTAAAGCTTTGGGACTCCAGCGAACCACAGTGAGAGCCATTATCAACAAATGGCAAAAACATGGAACAGTGGTGAACCTTCCCGGGAGTGGCCAGCCAACCAAAATTACCCCGAGGGCAGAGACAACTCATCCAAGAGGCCACAAAAGACCCCAGGACAACATCTAAAGAACTGCAGGCCTCACTTGCCTCAATTAAGGTCAGGTCAGACTTGAGAAAGCCCTCTGGATAGAAGGGGCGAAACGTCGTCAAGAAACCTACAAGTCCAGTTGCTATTAGATAAACCTTTTTGAGATAACCATGACCTGGAGGACTGAGAACCTTCACAGAAATTAAGGTCAGTGTTCACGACTCCACCATAAGAAAGAGACTGGGCAAAAACGGCCTGCATGGCAGATTTCCAAGGC
>JAUMHJ010000009.1:1590390-1600874 GCA_032361105.1 Microctenopoma lineatum
AATTTTTTGAGACAGGAATTTTGGGTTTTCATGAGCTGTATGCCACAATCATCAATATTAAAACAATGAAAGGCCCTAAACTACTTCAGTTGTCTGTAATGCATCTAAAATATATGACAGTCTAATGTTTATCAGTAGATTACAGAAAATAATGAACTTTATCACAATATGCAAATTTTTTGAGAAGGACCTGTATTTCTAATCATTTGCAGATTTCAAAATTAGTTCATCGAATCATTTCAATTCAATTCAATTTTATTTATATGGTGGTACAGCTGTAAATCTACCAATGACAGACTGTAAATTCACAGTGAGAATAGAAATAAAAAAACTTTTTTTATTAAATAATTTTACAGTTACTGTTTGGCATCTGTTGTGCGTTCATTCTGTGTGATCTTTTGGTTGCTATTCTATGCTATTAAAAAAAGAATGAAAGAATAGCAACTGTTTGGCAGCTTTGCTGCCGTGCCTTTTTACTGTTTTTTTCCAATTTTATTTTTTACACTGTATGTTGGATTAAGGTTTGTGCATCTTTAGGATTTCTTCTATTAAAAATATATTTTTGTAATGTCACCAAGAATAAACTAGCTTTAGCAATTCCCATAATTGCATGGGAGAGCTGACCAGAGCAGGGGCATGGTGCGTTCAGCGGGAGCCACTTCCAGTTTAGCGGGAGTCACTTCTTGTTCAGTGGGAGACACTTCTGGTTTAACTGAAGCCACTTCCTGATTAGCTGAACAAATCTTCCAATATTTAGTTCGTAGTAAAAATTAGGGCTTCACAAACAAAACGTATACTACACTAAACTACTCACAGCATTTAGCAAGTTAATTATTCATGTATTAGCGGATGGACCATATAAAGGGGTGCCAGTCAGACCCAAGTCTGACAAAGACAATTATTTAATGAAAAGAAATCCAGTTCAATACAACAAAAAATACAGGTAAGTTCAGTTCATTTTAGTTTGTAAACGGTGAAAAAAAAGACAACAGAAGTTTAGGCGCTTACCGCGGATGCTCTGTAATGGCGGCCACTGCATGCCTGCTTTAAATTATTACACCAACGGGCCTGTTTGAGACCAAGTTCTGCACAGATTTGATCACCAGTGATTGGCATGCCGGTTAGATTTGTGTCCAACTTAATGCCGTCTTGCTCTGATGTCATGCCTACTTAGGCAACAATCCTAAGGATTGAAAGTCTTTTATCTCCTTAGTCATTAATCAGATTTTTCACTGTGCATAATGGTTCATTTACTGCGATTGATCAGAGAGAGTGGATTGTATCTTAAACTTAAAGGTTATGGGACAGATTACTTTAAGACTACCAAAATAACATTGACACAGATGTTTAATTCTGACAGTCTAAATATGAGACAGATTAATAATCGAAATGTATGTCTTGTGTTTCTATTGACTGATTATTGTTTGTATTTAAAGCTAAATCATCAAACTGACATGATGACATTGTTCCTTCACAATTTACCGAATTTCATGTGAAGAACATGAATGATATGGATGTTAAACCATTAAACACACCATCTTTTAAGTTTAAGTTTAAGTTTGTAGTAAATACTGTTTTATTACAAACTTGTTGCCGATCTCACAGGATGTGAGGATTCGGTACAAACAGAAGCTTGAATGTTGCTAGAAACGTTAGAAACTTTCCAGAAAGCAACTCCTCTTGTTGCGGCTGTCTCTCATTGCTCGTCTTTCCAGGCGAGGCGCAGTTTATCTGGAATAAGCCCAATGCCAGAAAAATCCTACTTGGACTGCTGAACTTTATTTGGGGTTATTCAGAGTCACTTTAACAGATGTCAGGTGTGTGTGCAAGTAGACTGAATGCTGTAATTAAATCAAAAGATGCTTCAGGAAAGTAATAGTTTAAGGGTGGTTTAATTTGTTTACAGCACAACAATCATTTTAACAGGGATGTGTACACTTTTTATATATAACCCTACAGTTATCATCTAAAGCCAAAAGTGTACTGAAATACCCTTAAACAATGCTTGATAACATAGCTTTATAGCATTTGTTGTAATAAGATCATAACTCTGGTTTGCCATTTCTTCCCATTCACTTGCTTAATGCAAAATTGGTGTTTTTAGATGATATTGTCAGCACCACAGCCTGTAAAGAAATGTTTTTGTATGTTTCCCTATGGTGGTCAGATATCGTCGGTTCCAGCGCTCCAACAGTGTGACAGCAGCTGTACAGGTAAGCTTTAGCTTCCATTACTGCTGTTTTGTTGATTTTATTTAAGAGATTTATTCCTAATCCTATTCAGGCAGATCTGGACATGCCGGATTTGCTGGACACCCCCCTGGACTCCCCAGACATCGACATGGAAGTCCTATCATCTGGTGCAATGTCTCTGCAATACTCCCACGATGCCAACACCTCTACTGTCAGCATTCAGGGCTCAGGGAATCACTACCACGCCTGTGCCTCCGATGACTATGAGGATGTGGGCTTTGATCCTTCCATCCTCCCCCCTCCAGATCCATGGATAGACAGTGTAACAGATGATCCACTTGAAGTCAACTTCAACAGCTCTGCTTTGCTGGAGGTACATTGACATGTATTCGTTGATATAAAAAAACAGGTCTGTTCATATTCAAGACAAACAATATAATACACAGATACTGCTCCTAACTTATTTTACTATATCATCAAGATCATGGTTAACCGAGAAAAAGATTGCCACTGAACAACCATTTTCTGGAATAGTGAAAAAATATGTTTAAGTAAAAATGATAACATTTACTTACTAAAGTAAAATTGGTATAACTTGTATTAATCAGTCAACAAAGTATTATCACCAACTGTACAGTTTTCCTCCTTTTCTGTGGCTGTATTGATTAGGTTGGTAGGGCAGTTGTCTACTGAGCCAGGGTTTGGCCCCTGAACTCCTGGCCACATGACTTAAGAATGCTGCCTGTACACAAGAATTGTGGCCTGGTAGTAGAGTGGTTAGGGCAGAGGGCTGGGAAGCAGCAGCCCTGGGTTCGATTCCCAGCTAAGGCACCCAGCCCATCCCCCCGTACCAGGTGTGTCCCTGAGCGAGACACCCAGCGCTAGCTCCCCGAGCAGCCGACTATGGCTGCTCGCTGCTCCCCCCAAGGGGGGATGGGTTAAATGCAGAGAACACATTTCACTGCAGGCTGTACACTGTATAATGATGTATGTGATAAAGAAAGTTTAGTTTTTAAAGAATGAATAAAAGAGTGACTGGCCCTAATTATAATATTGAGCCAGTTGTGAGCTGTGTTACATCATAGTAAGAGTTGTGGTTCAGGTCTTTCTCTATATGTTGTCAATATTTGAATGGCAGGTTGTGCATCGGTCAGTGTGTCAGAGAGATGGACGATGGTTTCTGAAGCTGCTACAGGCCGAGACTGACCGCATGGAAGGGTGGTGTCGGCAGATGGAGCTTGATCAGCGGAAAAACGACCTGCCTGAAGACAGTATGTCTTTGTTTGCATCATTGTGTTGCAATGTAGCAACAGCACCCTTTACCCCTCATTGTATATAAAAATCTTCTATTGCGAATGGTTGTTGTGATAGTTTTATCTAATGGGAATGGCGCACCCAATAAGATGATATTATAGTTTTCACATGTTAATAGGATACCTTTTGTGTTTAGTAATTCACATGCTGATAAAGGCGTAGTGCTGAAATATGTACATCTGTGGACATGTTCCAAAAAAATAGTTTTATAAAAGTTAAAGACTGTGGGCTCTTCAGTCCAGTAGTCCAGTGGTACCATTCAAACACGTCTCAAAACACTGTAAACTACAGAATCACACTGTTTTTCAAGCATCATAACTTTGTTTAATTCTGCTATGTTTTGGTTTTTTGCTTTTCCGATAATCACACTTTGTAGAGTTATTATTAGGAAGCATTTAGATATTAAGAAGAATATATAAATAATTAAATATGGGTTTTGAAATGAAGTGATAGGGTGTTGGTAAGTCTCTTTCTAAACCCAATGTCTTTGTGTTTATAGTCCTGGGGAAGATGAGGAGTGCCATAGGAAGTGCTCAACTTCTGATGTCCCAGAAGTTCCAGCAGTTCAGAGAGCTGTGTGAGGAAAACTTGGTGAGTACAAAAGAAATGTTTTTTCACAGCTGTAACATGTAGCAATCTTTCACCTTACTTAACAGGTGGGATACAGTGTAAATTCTACAGGAAATAAGAAGGCAAATCTCAAAAATACAAAAAAAAGTACAAACATACTATTTTAAGAAAACACAAGGTATTTTTTAAACAAGGAAGAAATTTGCAATTAATTGAGTAAATCTGGAAAAGGTCAGTAAGTTTGTAAGTTGGGTCATGGCAACTGTTGTTCTTTCTTGTTGTTGAAATGTTTTGCTATTCATTCAAATAGCTCTGTTGTTCTAAATGAAGTTGGTCAGTAACATGAAAAAGGACATCTTGACAAGTCTTTCAAAAGTAAAGTTGGGCAGAGCTTCTGTTGTAGAAATAAATAGAATTTCTGTCATGATGATCTTTTAAGAGGTTTATTATAAAAGAGTTATAAGCAATAGGCACAAAGAAGGAAATGCAGTTATACAGCAATACTCTTATGAGGGTTCACAGCAAAGTGAACCCAGAACTAAATGTTATACAGCTATTTATCAACTCTAATCCCTAGCTATGCCATCTATCTTCATGGTCAGAGTCAGTGGCACCTCAGATGTCATTGTCATGCTTTCTTCTACAAATTCATCCAGTTAATGTGAGGTAAAGGCTGCAGGAAAATGTAAACTTCTAAGGTTCGGCCCTTATTAAAAGCCCTGGAATACTTTACTCTCAAATTAAGGGTAGTTTATATATCAACAACAAAATTTGAAGAAAATTGAGGGAATTAATCTACAACATCTGGTGACATTTCAGCATTTAGTGCCTACAGGTCTTCTAAAACCCTCCAATTAGTTGGTTGATCAGCAACGTTTATTTCTGTTTCATATTGGAAAATACAGGATGGTCTCAATCACCAATTATTTATTATTTGTCACTCCTCTCTTTTTTCTTTTCTTTTTTTCATACATATATAAATGTGAATGGATACCAATTTGAGAATGATTTGCAATTTGAATGTTGAGATAATAATTTAACAGATCCCATTTATGTTGGATGTCTGCAGTGGTTCAGTTCTCCTCCAGCCTTACACCCCTTCTCCCAAAGTTTTTCACGGGAGGTTTTGTTCTCTCTGGCTGTGGATCCACAGGCTTTTAGATTCAATTGAATTCAATTCATCTTTATTTGTATATTACATGTTAACAACATGTAATGATGTCATGATGAATGAGGGGGAGAGAGAAGAAGGAGAGGAGCTAAGAGTCTTAGGAAAGTCCCCCAGCAGACTAAATCTATAGCAGCATAACTAAGAGATGGTTCAGTCACCTGATCCATCTCTAACTATAAGATTTATCGAAAAGGAAAGTTTTCAGTCTAATCTTAAAGGTAGATAGGGTGTCTGCCTCCTGAACTTCAACTGGAACCTGGTTTGACAGGAGAGGAGCTTGATAGCTCAAGGCTCTGTCTCCTATTCTACATTTGGAAACTCACAAGTAGACACAAGTAGACCAGCACTCTGAGAATGAAGTGCTCTGCTGGGAAAATAAGGTTCTATCAGGTCTTTAGGATATGTTGGGGCCTTATCATTTAGCGCTTTATATGGGAGGAGAAGGATTGTAAACAATATTCTAGATTTAACAGGAAGCCAATGGAGAGAAGCTAATGTAGGAGTAATAAGATCTCTCATGTTAAGTCCGATCAAAACTCTGGCTGCAGCATTCTGGATTAACTGGAGGCTTTTTAATGAGTTACTGGGACATCCTATCACTAATGAAGTTACAAAAGCATGGACTAGTTTCTCAGCATCACTCTGAGACTGTCAGGTGAACGGTCAGCTGTCTGCCAGGAAAGGCCAGGATTGGCTAGGACAGCTCTTAAACAGGTGATCCTTGCACCTGCTACCTGCTCAGACATTGAGTTTTTGCTATTCATGTCCCGAGCTCTGTTGTCACAAGACATTCATCTTTTGCAAGTCTTCGGTACCGTGAGTACTCTTTCTTTACCCTGTGTTATTTTGTTGGCCGGTTATTGGGACACCAATTCCGGTAGAATCGGCTGTAGCGCTTGGGTGTTCCAAGATTAACGCGTGTGCTTTTCCACCCTCTTGCTAATCCTTCGCATCTGGGTCGATCCCACACGCCACAAGGGCGTCCCTGACAGAGACAGGGTGCTCCTAATCTTAGAAATATTCCTAAGGTGGGAGAAGGCAGTTCTGGAGATTTCTTTTATGTAATGGTTAAAAGAGATATCTTGATCAATAATAACACCAAGATCCCTCACAGTAGTGTTCGAAGCCAGTGCAATATCAGCTAAGGTGGCAATTTGATTGGATAGCTTGTCTCTCAGACAGGTTTCCTGTAAACAATGGTTAAAAAAAACAATGGCTCCTGTGTGAAAAGAGAGACGAAAGCACAGACAACTTGCCTCGTCCAGTAAGCATTAATAATGCAATTATTTATAATAGGTTAAAAATCAATATTCAGTGGACTGTGTGAACAGTCACCTAGTATCAGTAGCAAGCATTCTTCATTGCGGTGAGCGTGCATGTGTTTGGGTGGTGTGCATGTGTTGCGTAAAATTGCAAAAACTCTATGTTAATCTGTTATGATGTATTTTCCTTTTTCTTTCCTATACATGCATTTGTGTGACTGGTCTGTACAATAATATTAAATGTAGGTAATTTTATTGTTACATGATAAATCAGACCTGTATTAACACGAAAAATTTTACCAAAATAATATTCTAATATGTTCAATAGATGATTGTATAATAGAGCCATTATTTTTATTAGAAGCCACATTTACTAATTTCAGGACAAACATTTTGTGAATATTTTCTATGCATAATAATAACAGACCTGAACGCAGACCTCGTGAATAGTTGGTTCTGTGTGTATTACATGCATATTTTACCTGTGCTGTCTGTCTGATCTCACCTCTTTCAGTATATTCCTTGGATCAATGTATTTTCTCTAATTAGCTGGAGCAAACCTGCTGATCATAAGAACTATGAGAGTCACGTAGGGCCCTGTCCACCTCAGCCACAGTCTCTGTCCCATTTCAGCTTCCTTGCCCATTGTTGGTTTTCCTGTTCTTCATGTGCCTGTTTTCTGCATGTCCGTTAAACCATTTCTGCAACACTGTTCTCCTGGTCAGTACAGTTGATTCTGATTTTATCAGCAATCTCTCATAGACACTTCGAGTAGAATACCCTGTGGCTGAGTTGTGTCTGGTTGTTCAGATTAGTCCAGTGGTTCCGATGGTCCTGATGTCTTTCAGCAGATGGTTGCAGGGTTTCGAACCTGCGACCTTCTGCATTCCAGTCTGACGCTTAACCTATTGAGCTACCAGGCTCAATAGGTTAAGCGTTAAACCATTTTAACAATGGTCTGACTTCATGGTTTTTCTATTCAATAATGTTTAGCTACATGTGAAGTGTAGTGCAATGAGTCTTGTGATATTCTGTATGATTCAAACAATTTGTTGTAGCTACTTGTTCTTCTTCAAATGCTTTAACAATTCTTTAAAAATAATTGGAGCATTTAACCCTAGTTTTTACCTTTTTTGTCCCATAGACCTGTTTGCCTGCTCTGTCCCCCTCACCGTCAGTGCACCTTATTTCAAACACAGTCATTGCTGAGTCCAGGTTTGTTTTGCTACAACCTATTGTTAAAAAGCATATGCCAAGTAAGACTCTGTGTCGGCGCCCATTTAGACGTATCTGGACTCACTTATGTGTTTAAACTGTAAGAGGCTTAGTCTCTGTGCTCAAACAGCCGCTCTGGACTCTTCACTCTTATCTTACAAAGCGAAGGAGCCTCTGTACCTCAATTGGTCTCTCCGGACCCCTCACTGTAATTTGTAAGATGGCTTTTGACGACTTGATAAACAGAACAGAGAAAACAGGTAAACTGGTTTATTTATTAAAGTTTCTTATTGGATGAGGAGGAAACTATGCTCCTTGAATTGGCTTAATGCAGTTATTCCTATAATTTTTTTTACACAAATATATTTATTTAATTTTTATACAATACAGCCCCAAGTACTCATTTTTCAAAGTGTACAGCTGTATATAAATCAAATAGACAAAGTTAAAACAAAACAACCACATAAAAAAAACAACAACAATTGTTCATCCACAGGTTCTCATTTTTCAAAAAGTATTACAGATTGGCTATATGTAAAGCAATCAGACAAAATTTTAACAATACAACACTGATCACTGGTAGTGCTCTACAGTATTTGGTGGCCATCCACTATGGTATATAGATATGTTCACATACAGGAGAATAGAAAAAAAACCTGGAACTGCAGCTTTATCAATGAAACCCTCAGGATATCGGTAGAGAAGAAAACAAAAATACAGTTAGTGTATCATCCTCTTCTCAAGATGTAATATCTGTTTTCTTAATATAGAGAAGGAAGGGTGTCCATATGTTCTCATATGCCTGCTGTTTAATTTTTTGGATATAAGCTGTTCCAGTGGTAAAATTTGCAACAGTTGTCTTGTCCATTGATTAATACTCGGCCTATGGTCTGATTTCCATGATGAGTGCAATACATTTTTTAGCTGTAATTAAACTTAAATCTATGCAAGTTTGTTGGTTTCTACTGTAGTTTTTCAGGGTAGAGTCCCAAAATGAATAGCTTTGAATCAAGGATCATGCGTTTACAGATGATCTCCTCGATGACCCCCCTCACTTCTTCCCAGAACTTAATTTCATTACACTCCCATATACAATGAAACAATGTTCCTTTGTGGTTCACACATTTAACACATGCATCTGGTATAGTGTTATTATATTTATTCAATTTTACTGGTGTCACGTAAATCCTCATTAAATATTTATGCTGGATTAACCTCAACCTGGAATTGATGAATTTAGTGTGTGCCTCAGCACAAGCCATTTTCCAATCTTTTTCAGACGCATCTTCTCCTAGATCCTCTTGCCACTGTGATATACTGTCTCTCGAATTTTCTGGGGAGTGCATCATCAGCCTAAGATAAAAAACTGATACCATTCCTTTACTAGAGCTATCCTTGGTTATCATTTCCTCCATAGTAGTAAGAGCTGGTTTAGAAAAAAGATCATTCAAAAAGATCATCAAACATGGTATGTTCTGAGAAAATTTCAAAAATTCAAACTCAATTTCAGACTCAACTGTTCAAATGACATTATAACATCTGAATTAGGCAGATACAATTAATTGATTTAAGTCCCATAGAATATCGAAATTTAAATACTGCATCTGCCCTCAGCAAAACGCTGATTACCCCAAATTGGGCTAAACCGCAAGATTCTCTCTTCTTCTTCAAGATGCTTTTTTGCATCTTGAAGAAGCATCTTTACATCTTTAGCGTTAAAGTCTAGATAATGATTTTTCCTTTCTTTTTAATTTTCTTCTTTCTTTATTTCTCACTTTCCCCTATGTATGTTTTTACTCCCTTCTCTTCTGGCACTAATCACCTGCTCTTTCCCCCAGACACACCAAATCTGCGCAGCATGACCACGAACATATGCACCCAGCGTCAACACATCCACTCCGACCTCACAGCACACACGGACATATAAGACACACACGCACACCATCACTAGTTACACACAAACATCTATGGGCACACTAAGGTTTATCACATGGAATGTGAATGGAGCTGGCTCCAGAGAAAAAAAATTAAAAATATTTAGCCAACTTAAAAAACTACAGGCAGACGTTGTTTTATTAAGAGACTCATAGACCTGCTACAGCTACAGATGAACTTAAAACACCTGAGTTTCCTAATGTGTTCTCAGCCTGCTATAACTCTAGGCAAAGGGGGTAGCAATATTAATACATAAAAATATTAATTTTACAGTACTTAACTCAGTCATAGATCCAGAGGGTGGATTTCTAATTATTAAATTACCTACAAATAAAATAGTTATGTATTGTCAGCATATATGGTCCAAATGTTGATGACCCCTCATTTTTACATGCTTTTTTCACTGCACTCTCTTAACACCTGGATTGCGCACTTGTTCTTGGGGGCAACCTCAACTTTGGTCTATGTAAAGAACTGGACAGGCTCAGCACAGCTGGAACTCAGCGCAATTGGGTATCTATTAAAAATATTTAAACAGTACATGAGCGACTATGGACTTTGTGAGGAATATACTTTCTTCTCACATGTCCATCACTCTATTCTTGTTTGGATGGTCAACAGCTCACTGCTGAGTGACATCTCAGACACAAAGATACATCTTATAGCTGTCAGCGATCATGCTCCTGTATTTTTAACACTGTTAAATAAGAAGGCCAGTCCACCAAGCAAAAGCTGGAGATTTAATACGTCATTACTCAAAGATGATGATTTTATTAAATATTTCAAAAACGAGTGGGCTTTATATTTAGACTATAATGACCTGCC
>JAUMHJ010000009.1:1608018-1621105 GCA_032361105.1 Microctenopoma lineatum
TTCCATGTTTTTTTAAAAACTTTGTAGGGGCGGCTTTTATTGAGGTACGCTCTATAGTCCGGAAAATACGGTAGTTATTAATGTTTATGAAGATGTAAAGTGTACAAAGGTCTGACATACATACAGTCATACAGGTTAAGTGAGTGGTAAGAGTTCACTACACTAAACTATGGACTAGAGGAACACACGGGGTGTTAGGGGTTTTGTGTCTGGTGTTCTGTACTCTTTAACAGTATATTTTGGGATTAAGCATCCTTGTAAATATTGTCTCTTGCTGGCATCCTCATGTGCTCTCATTGTTGTCTTTTTTTTCTTGTGTTGACAGTGAACGCGCTTGCAAACAGCCACACATCAATCAGTTAAACTGCAATGCCAACAACACCACAGAGCCTTGACACCTCTGGGCCTCCGTAGATCCATCATGTCTGTGTTTCCATACACCTCTCCATGCTTCCTTCTGCCCTTCCGTCCTTCCTTCCTGCCTTCTGATGTCTGCAGCCGCCTCTCCATGTGTGGTTTTGTTTTGTGTGTGTAAATGCAAGTGCATATGGACAGGAGAGAATGTGACTAATATTCTGTTTTCACAAATACTGTACCTCACCATAGAGCACACTGGTGACAATTTCACAGTAAATATAATTAGCAAAACATACAAAAACCGCAACTGTTAAATCAATTAAATCAAACATATGAAGTATCTGAAAACCACAGAGGCTCAACTCACCTTAAAGAAGTTAAATAATATGTCTGGTGTAATACATTACCCTATATCTACTGTTTATGTCAGTGAATATAAAGTAAGTTATGTAAGCACTATATACTATACTATACTATTTTGACAACTTAATTGTTATGTGTAAAAAATTGCTACTCTGATATCTGACCAGAATCTAACTAACCGGTTAGCCAAACTCATTTATAACACAAAACAAAGTTGAATAGTATGTTTCTGATTGTGTGTTGTAAATACCTATTATCCTTTTACAGAACTGTTTCCCTACTTATTTTCCCACGATATGTACTGTAATTGTGAAAGAACAATAATTAGCAGCATTTCAGAGACTCATTTTCATTTTGAGCTAAGTAAATGAAATGGTTTAGCTCAGTTTTCAGCCTTTCTGAAAATGTCATTATGTTTCTTCTTGTCAGACTTCAGAGGTCCCACAAGTTTAGTATCATCATACCAATGGAAATGGGGGAGAAACAATAGCAATAATACTATTACTATGTATATGCAGTTAACAATACGGAGAGTACAGGATCACACCAGACAACAGCATAGACTGCTGCAGTGTCAGGTATGATGATAAACTTACAAACAAACATACAAATATGTCTTTTTCCTACAATGTTCTGCCCCACCCCCCCACCCCCATCCATACTCTCCCACTAGGAGAGACGGCTGCCCCCGCAAGTGCCAAAAAAGCCACCCAAGGGCCCACACCAACACCCCCCTCTGGCCAGAGACCGATCACTGGAGAGCTCAGAAAAACAGCGGCAGGAGGCCAGGAAGCGCCTGATGGCTGCCAAGAGAGCTGCATCTGTTCGACAAAACTCAGCAACAGAGAGTGCCGACAGCATCGAGATCTACATCCCAGAGGCCCAGACGAGGCTATGAGGACACCTCATAACCTTAAGCCACTAGCAAGAGAAGTACATGCACTGAAGCAGTAGCACACGATGTTTCTGCATGAATGTGTTTCCCTTGTTTGTTGTTTAAGTTTATAAATACGTCTTGTGCAGTTGAGCACACCTTCCCACTGTTTGAGTGTGACCAGCCACAGCTTACAGGGATCTAAACAGGGTTAACATAGTAAACACAGAAACACACACACAGACCATGCACTTCACAAGATGTATGGTTGTCCACACCAAGGCCTGAGGCTGTATAGTGAATATTTTATTCAGATAATGTTTTCAAAACATTCATATTTTCATACTCATCAGTTTCATACAGTCAGACAATAAGTTGTGCAGTTCACAAGAACTTGTTGTGCAGTTGCGTTAATTATGCCTCATGGTGTGTACAGTGTCAGGCTTGACAGACAGAGCTGAAATTAAAGATGGTCTTTAACAAGCCTGCCAATGATAAACACGCAATTTCTCATTTTTGACAGACATTTAAAATACTAGCAACATGGACTACCGCGATTAATTCAGGTACATAATTCTACTACAACATAACTGAAGAATAACCAAATTTTTAATAGAATTATGTTTTCAATAATTACCACACAGACACTAAAACCAACGAAAACACTCTATTCACAGCAGATGACTGTCAGTTTCACGCCATAGAGTTCTTGCCCAAATCACACCTCTCCACTGAGTGATACGTTTCCTTATTATGATGAAATATTCTCCAAAATGTTCTGAATTGATTAATTTTTCACCAGTGATCTGGCACTTGGCAATCGTCTTACTCAGATAGCTGTACAAAGTAATAGCTATATATATATATATATATATATATATATATATAGTGTTATATTGTGCAGTGGAGCAAAGTGACAGATGCGTTTCAGACACACAGGCTGCACACTGATGCACGTTACCATCAGGTGAATCATTGTTGCAATTCATTCTTGATTTTACTTTCTGTGTGTGGGGGTTTGCTAAAAATATAATTTATTTGAAACATGAAACATTATCTTTTAACAACACGCTGAAGAGTGTGGATTTGCTGCAACCTTTGAGCAGTGACTTACCATTGACCCGGATTCCTCACACAGCCTCTTCTTCGTGCGACAAACAAATTGGCAGCTTTTTAAAAGCAGGCACGCTTACTCTGATTTGCATCACTCATAGTGTGTAATCACATACAAGACACAGGATAATTAGTGAAGGAACAAAGAGGTGGTGGGATGCAGACAGGTCACCCTACCTTCCCATAAAGATTGCACTTCAGCTTTACTGAAAACACCCTTTAGGATTGAATAAAGTTGAATAATGTTGTATATCAAACAGTCTGCTTTTAAATAGTGTATGAGTGGTAAAAGTGTGTTTTGAGCCTTACTCGTTTGGTCACTAGAAAAGACTTAGTTTGACTTTGGTTGATGATGGAGGTGATCAACACAAACACACAATGACTACATGCACACAGATGTATACTCAAACATACTGAACACATCAGTACTCACAGGTCAGTTTAATAAAACACCACGGTCTCTCTCTGACAACACCATAATCACTGTTTCTTTTTCATCCTCCTCACCCTCTCTACACTACATCACTTCTTCATGGACTCAAAATAAAGAGCAGTTTTTTTCCCTCCTCTTTGGTGAACACTAATAGAGAGAACATATTTTAAAAGTTATTTGCCAACTTTATTGTAGTATTGTAATTATATCAGTTGACATGGACTCCACATGGCACAACACACAGGATCAATGAGACAGTTTTTTCTAATACAACTCGACAAGCAATTCAATATTTAATAACCTTAAGTAAAAAAAAAAACATTAAGTTCCTAATGTGCCAAACCTTTTTCTAAGCCTCTGTGTGTAAGCTAACAAGAGGAAGACATCAGAGACACTCTGTAGGAAATATAAGTACCTATGACTAACAATGGGAAATTAATTTATTTAATCACCACTCTTAGCTTATGAAGGCAATTTGTATTTTACAGGGTACATTTACACTTGAGCAATATCTAATGGAGACGGTGACACTCATGACACAAATGTTTATAGTTTTGCAATGATAGAATTTCATATATCAAAGCTGTGTTTCACTTTGACTGAATTCAGATGATTTGGGACACAAAGGGCTAGAAAGCACTAGTAGTAATCCAGTGACACCCAGATATTAGCACCTGGACTCATTTACCTAATTCACAGGCTCCTAAACAAGATGACATAGTTTGATTTAATAATGCATAAAAGTGAATCAAAGTTTCAAATTTCAGTTTCGATTAGAAAATGCATACTATCTTAATGGGAGTTATTGAAACTCTGCTCACATCAGACATTGGCAAGATGACATTATTTTGTATGGTGACCATGGTGACCACACGTGCATCATGTTATACTCCCCATCTGTTGATCTGATGGTTTACCATCACTTCTTTTCTTTCTACTGTTTAAGACTTTACTCATAGAGGAATAACAAATTACAATTATGATTATAATTATAATAGAACAAGTGGAGAGGGACTGTTTTTTTCCCCAGAGTCTGTGCATGTTGCTGGAAAGAAGGAAAAACAGCTTCTTAGCTAAACAGTGTCTCCAACAACTGCAGGTACTTTATATAGTACACACATATTCTCCAGAGATGAGGGGTTCATATTTTGAATTAAATACAGCTGGATTACATGGGTACAATGTGAAATATTCTTTTTATTTTCTTTGCATAAATTACTGAATGGAAATCTAATTTGTATAACACTATGCAACCAAAGATCTTTAATTATTTAGATGTTTTTTCAAGACCATATTTATCATAATTTTTGTTGCTGTTATTTTATTGGGAGAATAACCTTGATGATGTTATCTCAGTGGGGGCTTACACACAAGCTGATAACAGTCAATGAGGTAGATGTAAAATGTGGACGATGTGTGTGTTTACTGAGTGAGAAAAATATTTCATGGTAAACATAGGATCCAGCATTAACAAGCTTTACACAAACTATCTAAATCTTTGTTTAATTTAAACCTGTGTCTTAATATTCTCCCAGCTTTTTACAATGTCAGTACTGAATTGCTGGACTTACCGCATTAATGCAAAACGAGAAAAATGGAAAACAAGTTAATAAAAAGCACACCAAGCTTATGTCTTCAGTTTGCATCCATATCCTTCTGATGGAGATCTCTGCCACACTGGACACTACTACAGCAGGACTGAATTTTTGAACCAGCACCTAGTTGCTCACAAACTGCTGTCTTTTACTGCTACATCTTTTGGAACTTGGTGATTAGAGAACTGAAGTGCCATATGAAGACATTTCAAATCCATCGGATTACATGTTTCACAGCAGTCTGGGGCCGAGATGATTTTCTTTGCAGCACTTCTGTGATAATGCCATTTATACTACTGCTACTACTTGTGCCAACATTTATTGTGATGACCTCTTATATAACTGCCAATCATTTCTCCAGAGCTACTATCTGGAAATCAATCAGGATTCATAGGCTTCTGCAGATGATGATGATGTGATGTTGATGAAAGTAATCTGTGTTTTTCTTTTCTTTTGTAAAGATTAGTTGTGTGTGTGTGTAGGTGAGTAGAGGATGTCATTTTGTATAGAATCTGATTACCTCTGTGTTTAAATGATGATGACAGTGAGCCATATTCAGTGTGAAATACCCTTATCAAGAGGAAAGGGCCATACAGCTAAATAACTTTCTTTCTCTTTTTTAACCATTTACTGAATTATGTATTTAGTATTCCAGTAGCAAGCTTAATGTCTGTGTTTGGGAGGAACAGTCAAGCAGGAACAACATGACACAAATGTGAACTGGGAAAGTAGGAACAATTGCACACGATCAACCTTCCATTTAAGTCAAATGAAAACCTTACTGACTATTCAGACATGACGACTCACATCAGTTGGACTCTTTGAAATTGCACAGTGCCTGTCAAAGAATGGCTGAACTTAATGTGCTGTCAAAACTGACAAATGTGAAACACAGAAAGCCAAAAGATCCAAAGTTTGTAGATGATCATTGTTACTTGTAAACAAAATCAAATTATTATTATTTTCTATTTGTTTTTCATTTACATGTAAATTAAGATAAACATGTTCATTCATCCCCAACCTGAATATGAATAATTACTGCCAAACTTTCCATTCACAACACATGCCTATGTATATGTGAATATTGATTCAATATTGACATAAAATGAATTAAACACATCTATCGTGAAATATATAAAGCAAGGACAATAAGTTGCATATGTTTATAAATTATATTGATATTATAAATAAAAATATACATATTAAAGTAAAATAAGAATTATAGGTTTATTTGTAGGAAGATTACAATGAACAATGCTATTTTATTTTCTTAAGCATGTATGTAATTATAATAAGAGTATTATGTCCATATATATTATATACTAATATACTATATAATTAGAATAAATATACATAATACATCAGAAATACTGCGCACAAAACTGGAAAATTACACTACAGTTCCATTAGATATAGTCAGTCAAACTGACTTAAACCCAGACATTTATCAACTTTGGATGTAATCCTGCTGCAAACCCTTAATTCCAAGCTGTGGTGTGTGTGAACTGGCTTTGTTTGCTTTTTCCCTCAGGAAGAGATAGACATCATGTAGTAAACATGTAGTCTAAAATATCAGGGTCTCCCAGACACAGTGGTCTGTTCATCATAATGTGCATGAGTGTAGGTGTGTGAGAGAGAGAGAGCATGTGATACTTTGTATTACATGTATTATGAGTTTCATTTATTTACACTACCACAATGGAAGATGTGTGCGTGCGAGGTCACTATAAAGTGCTTCCTAAGTCCATGTTTTCTATGTTGAGCCTTTCCTCAGTATATTCTAGTAGCCTCATAGTCATTCTGTAAATTAACTCCTTCATTTGTATCTGCGACCAACCTCTTGTGCTTGTACAGAACATGGTTGAGGCTGTTTTTTGATGCATGCGAACACAATATTAGTACTTATAAATCTATATCTAAGTTGGAAACATTCATTTGATTTATTCATGCTCCTATTTATTGATTTTTCTAAACTATGAGGTTCTGTTGAAGTGATCTGTCATACTCTTCTGATCTAATGTTTTAATGTAAAGAGATTATTATATGTCCATAACTATTGATGAGCCCATAATAAAATTAACTATAAACTCTTCTTCCAAGACTGGTCTCTGCTCTATCAGATAGAAATGAAATTGAAATGGAATTTTTTAGTGTAGTTGCCTTTAAAAATAAAAGCAATTCTCTGACTGCATTAGATACAATGGAAGTCCTTTTCGTCCCACTGTACATTTTTCTTATGTTGAATATGTTTACAAACATTTTTAAATAATTTACAAGACCAAAACCATACATGTATGTTGATTGCCTTATTGTCTGCTCAGAATTCAATTGTGGAGTAATTGGGTTTATTAGTAAAAATTAGTCTGAATGTAATATTTTACTAGAAAAGATATATTATTTAATTTATATAACAAAAGGCTTAAACATCAAATACTACTAAATTATTTCAATAGTGATCATCATGCATCCTTAATCTGAATGTGTCCTTGTCACCATATGATGGCGGTAGTGCACTAAGCCTGTCTGGCTGCACAATGATACAGACTGTCCTCTAGAGTCTAGACTCTAGACTCTAGACTCTAGAGGGATCATTGTGCACAATCAGACAAAACATGCATTTTACTGGACGATCTGTCATTGTGAAGTCTACAGATTGAAGACGAAAACCTGAACACAGAAAAATAGTGAGGTATATTTCACATTGGTTGAGTAAGGTCAAGTTTAAAAATACCTTAAATTAGTTTAATACATACTGCATTTATGTAGAGAGATATTGTAATCTGCATATGCCCCATAGAAATGTGTCAGATATCGGAATCTCAGTATTCACTATAAAAGTCCCCATTTGTGTGTTGAATCACCCATTTTATAAGATTCTAGTCAGAGAGCAGACAAAATGCAAAATATAGTCACTGAACTTTGACAGTTTTGACTCATGTATTCCTCCTGAACAAGAATAGTCAAACATCACAGTTAAAAAAAAATTTAAAAATCCTCTATCATTTTTTTGTACTTAAACATTTCTGAGTGCTGATGTTTTGGCATGTTGTAATTCCTTTACCCTGCATTGGAAATCTATAGGTGGTCACATGAGGGAATATGATGAGCTCAGGAGTGATGTGCACTAAACCTTATTTAATCCCCGCTGTGCAATTACAAAGGCTCTTGGGAAATTAATTTCTAATTAAAATATTCTCTAAAAATGTTTGGTAGAAACCACTTTAATAGAATTGGAATCAATTCAGGTGCTTTGTAAATTGTATGTTTCACATTTGACCAATAAGCACGACAAGAATTAAAACTGAAACAATTTCTTGTTAGTGCAAGGTGTCTACAGTGACAGATTAGTGATTGATGGACCGCTTTCTTGTCTCCTGTTCCAAATCAAACTTTGAGAGCAACAGTTTACAATATATTTGAGAAGAGAATTGTGGTTTGAGGCAGACACCCCCAACCAGTAAAACTGGGCTTAAAACTTTCCTTTTTGATAATATAGTTAGAGATGGTTCAGGTGACTCTAAACCTTCCAGAAACACTGAGTTTCGCTCCTCATTTTCTTCTCTCTGTCAGTCCACTCTTATACCGTAACTGCATGTTTTTAACTTTGTTCTCTCTCAACTAGTGGTGCCTCATCTTCTCTCTCTTTCCTTGACCTTGGAGTTGTGGTTGCTGGACCTGCAAACCTGCCCCATGCCTCATCTGCTGCTCCTTGTTGTTGTTATGATCTCTGTTACCTGTTGTTCTAATTCTCCTCCACTCACCCCAACCGGCCGAGGCAGATGAATTGAATTTAATTTAATTGAGGATTTTTATATTTTCATGCACAATAACATACTGATTAATCTTTTTCTGTGTGTAGAAATTAGAAGGTGAGGCTACAGTACTCCTAACACAGGTATGTACTGTCAAAATAAAATCATGGGATCTTTAAATAGTTTCCAGTTAAGGATCATACACCAGATTCAGTGTCTCTTCGTTGGATGTTTAAGTATCTTTATGTACCCAATCTAAGAGTACCTAATTTGGATAAGACATTTAGAAGTCAGTACAAGATTCTTATGCAACAGAGGAAGTACCTCCAGAATCACACTTCAATAACACTGTTCTCATATTGACAGGCATCACTTTCCCCAGGTCTTGTTTCTGTCTTGCTTTGACAGACAAGCAGACAAACACTTAAGTCTTTGAATCTTTCCTTGTAGGATGCTCAGTTAATCTGCTCCAATCCTCCCTGCAGTCATCAATAGCCCCAGGCAGTGCCGGACCCTTTCAAGTCTTCTCACATATTAGTCCCCCCCCCCCCCCACACACACACACACCAACACCAACAATTAGGCAATGAAACTCAAACTGACCCAGAAAAGCTTCTTGGGGATGAAGGAAAATATCATGTCTGAGGTAGTCATGGATTTATTCTTAAGATGAATATATATTTTCTAATGACAAACAAATTTATATAAATACACAGTAAAAAGTGAGTGTCAATATTTCAGAGTAAACCTAATTTTAACCTAGATAGAGTATTTACAACTCTACTCCACACAGTGTTGATCAGTAATAGTCTACAGGTCAGCGTGGTCTGAGAGCACACATTTTGTTGCTAATTTTAGCACTAAATTGAGTAGAATTAGGCATGGCAAAGTTATCACTGACCATAGAGTAAATTTTACTTTACTTTAATTTTGAGTGGGACCCAATGTCATCTGTTCGGAGTTAAAATCAACTCTCTAAGTGTACATTTGACACTCGTTTTTTTACTGTGTAGTAAAAACAGATCTCAACACAACGCAACACCAGGACGCTCACCTACAGTCTTAGTTCTTCCTACTATTCAATTCAATTCAATTCAACTTTATTTATATAGCGCCAATTTACAACATAAGTTATCTCAAGGCACTTAACAGTGTAAGTTTTAAGACCTTACACATTATATCAATATATACCAAAATATTTAGAAAACCCAACAGTCCCGCTTGAGCAAGCATTGAGGCGACAGTGGAGAGGAAAAACTCCCTTTAAGAGGAAGAAACCTCCAGCAGAATCAGGCTCAGGGTGGGCGGCCACCTGCCTCGACCGGTTGGGGTTAGTGGACAGAGGAGAAAGAAAAGAACAGCAGGTAACAGAGATCATAACACAACAAGGAACAGCAGCCAAAGCACCTCACAGACCGGGTGAATCAGCAACCACAGCTCAAAGGAGGATACCTGAGAGAGAGAGAGAGAGAGAGGACGAAGCACAACTAGTGGAGAGAAAGGAAACAAAGTTATTAACATGCAATGATGTCAGTGAAGTGGACAGAGAAGGAAAAGGAGGAGAGCAGCTCAGTGAGATATAGAGTCCCCCAGCAAACTAAACCTATAGCAGCATAACTAAGAGATGGTTCAGTCACCAGTTCCATCTCTAACTAAGTTTTAACAAAAAGGAATGTTTTAAATCAAATCTTACAGGTAGCGAGGGCGTCTGCCTCCCGAACTTTAACTGGGAGCTGGTTCCACAGGAGAGGAGCTTGACAGCTGAAGGCTCTGCCTCCCATTCTACATTTAGAAACTCTAGGAACCACAAGCTGATTGATCGACACGGATAGTTTGCTGCTCCTGCCTATTGGGTTTGATTTACAAATTCATTTCTAAACTCTGAGATCCTTAATTTACTGACTGTTAGACACAGTTTACTGACTGTTAGACACATATTGTTTGGATTTAAAAGTTATATTGGACGCTTCACTCGATTGCTTGTTTTGAATCTACTACTAACTGTGTTTTCTTAGATTGTGTGCTTAGCTTGTTTTGCTTCCATTAGCCATGGCTTCTCTTTCTCCCGTTTCTTCCCCCCTTTCCTGTTTTCAGTGTGGTATGCATAGCTACAGTCCAGCCTCCTTTAGTAGTAAAGGTATCTGGAATAAATGTAGCTTATTTGTAGCTTTGGTAGCAGAGGTGTGGATGGCAGAATTTGAGTCTCGGCTCCGCTCTATAGAGAACAGGTCAGATAGTGGGGCCCCGGTAGCAAGAGCGGAGTCACCTAGCGTAGCTCAAGTTAGCTTAGCTCAGGCTAGCAGTCCCCCGGGAAACCAGGCCGGCTGGGTGATGGTTCGCAGGGGGCATAGTCAGAGGAAGTCCCCCAAGGTTCATCACCAACCTGTTCACATTTCTAACAGGTTTTCTCCACTCAGCGACAAACCCGCTGAGAAAACCACTCTGATTATTGGCAGCTCCATAGTAAGGAACATTAGATTAGAGATGCCAGCGACCATAGTTGAGTGTATTCTGGGGGACAGAGCGGGCGACATCGAGTCATATTTGAAACCCCTGTCTATCGCTAAATGAAAATACAGTAAGATTATAATTCACGCAGGAAGTAATGACACCCGGCTATGTCAGTCGGAGGTCACTAAAATTAACGTCACATTGGTGTGTAATTATGCAAAGACGTTATCGGACTCCGTAGTTTCTCTGGTCCTCTTCCTAATCTGATCAGTGACGATATGTTTAGCCGCATGTCGTCATTTAATCGCTGGCTGTCTAGGTGGTGTCCCAATAACAACATGGGCTACATAGACAACTGGAAAAGGTTTTGGAGAAAACCTGGGCTGATTAGCAGAGATGTCCTACCATCCTACTTTGGATGGTGCAGCTCTCATTTCTAGGAATATGGCAGAGTTTGTTAGACCTCCTAAAAACTGAAATCCCGGATTGGAGCCCAGGAAGCAGAGTCACAGTTTTACACGCCTCTCTGCAGCTTCTTTACTGCCGTCACCCCCCAAAACAATCAGCACCCCATAGAGACTGTGTCTGCTCCCTGTCCAGCTAAATTATATAAATCAAAAATTAACATGAGAGGAGTGAATGAGCACTAAGCCGGTTTAACTCGGATAGATCCCAGTTTGCTCATGTTAATGATGAATCTTCCATGCACATGCAGGTTAAATATGGAGTTCAACAGGGTTCCATTCTATTTTCATTATACATGCTTCCCTTAGGAATCTATTAATTTCCATTGCTATGCAGATGATACACAATTATATTTATCAATGAAACCAGAAGATACCAATTATTTAAGTAAATCTAATGCTTGTTTGAAAGACATAAAAGCCTGGATGTCCTTTAATTTTCTACTCCTTAACTCAGATAAAACTGAGGTTATGATATTTGGACCCAAAAATCTTAGAGACAAGGTATCTGGTCAGATTACTTTGTTTCTTCTCTCTTCCCTAGTTGGGCTTCGTCTTCTCTCTCTTGCTGGTCCTACCAAACTGCCAGTGCTTCGTCTGCTGCTCCTTGTTGTTGTTATGATTTATGTTACCTGCTATTCTTTTCTCTCTTCTCTGTCCGCTAACCCCAACCGGTTGAGGCAGATGGCCGCCCACCCTGAGCCTGGTTCTGCTGGAGGTTTCTTCCTCTTAAGGGGAGTTTTTCCTCTCCACTGTTGCTTCAATGCTCGCTCAAGTGGGACTGTTGGGTTTTCTCTGTATATATGGATATTATGTGTAAGGTCTTAAACCTTACACTGTTAAGTGCCTTGAGATAACTTATGTTGTGAACTGGCGCTATATAAATAAATTTGAATTGAATTGAATTGAACAAGTAGACCAGCACTCTGAGAGCGAAGTGCTCTGCTGGGATAATAAGGTTCTATTAAGTGTTTAAGATATGTTGGGCCCTGATCATTTAGTGTTTTATATGTAAGGAGAAGGATTTTAAACTCTATTCTAGATTTAACAGGGAGCCAATGGAGAGAAGTTAACGTAGGAAATATGATCTCTCTTTCTGACATCCTATCAGTAATGAGTTACGGTAGTCAAGTCCAGAGGTAACAAATGCATGGACTAGTTTCTCTGCATCACTTTGAGACAGGATGCTCCTAATTTTTGAAATATTTCTAAGGTGGAAGAAGGAAGTCCTAGATATTTCTTTTATGTAGGGGGTAAATGATAAATCTTGATCAAAGATTACACTTTGAGACAGGATGCTCCTAATTTTAGCAATATTCCCCTAATACTACGCCGCCAGGAAGAACTAAGACTGTAGGTGAGCTGTGGATCAGGAGGTGGAGCAGTCTCCTGCCAATCAAAAGATCGGCGGTTGGATTTCCCGCCTCCTTCAGTCATATGTTGAAGTGTCCTTGGGCAAGACACTGAACCCCAAGTTGCGCCCGGTGTGTCAGGTCAGGGCAGCTCTAACCTACATAAACTGATTGTTTGTCCGTTTATGTACGTTTTTTTTTTATTGTTTTTTTTAATGTTAGAAATAATATCCAGGGTGTACCTCACCTCCCGCCGATGACAGCTGGTGGGCGTGCCCCAGCCCCACCGTGGCCGCACAGGTGCCTTTAAGTAGCCAGGCCAGCTTAGGACTG
>JAUMHJ010000009.1:1621205-1641165 GCA_032361105.1 Microctenopoma lineatum
AAAGACTCAAAGGACTGGACATTGGATTCTCTCATGCATGTGTGACTGAAAGTGCGCACATTACTTAGCCCGGGTGCCTCGTGGCCCCGTCACTTAAAGGTAAAGGTGAGCGGCCACTACAGCTGGGATAGGTGCCTGCAACATTCGGAACCTTACAAGGACAATTGGTTAAGAAAATGGATGGATGGATATATTTTTGGTGAATCAATATTTAATTTGAGGGCTGTGAGAGGCCTTTGGACAAACAAGCGATTATATTTTATTAGTTAAAAATATAATTTTAAGGACATAAAGTTGGGGCAAGGCTCTGCAGCAGGGCAGTTGCCCCCCTCACACTCCTGTAGATCTGCCCCTGGTGTGTAACTGGACAGTGAGGGTGGGTTGGTGTATTAGTAATACATTTTATTTGTATTGTATTTGCTGCTTAAGTAGTATAATTCCATTCCATTTATTTGTCTGTCTATGAATCAGTTGACGCCCTTGTTGTGCTCTTTCTTTTCCTTTCTCTCCATATCTTTCTGGAGGCATCCTCAGTCATGGAGCTGTAGTTACTTGTCCTACCAACCCAGTGCAGAAGTAATCAGTTCAGCAGTCATTAGGCTGCTGTGGATACTGACTGTCCATGCTAAAAGAAGTACTTTGAGTTGAGCTCTTGTTTTGTCTTTGTTTCATTTTGCTGTCATGCTACTTATCATTCCATGAGCATTTTTTTTAGCTTCTTAGTAGAGATTTTTCTAAACTATTTTAAATTGTAAAATAATAGGGTAGTATGCAAATAATATTAATTAATCTTTATATACAGCAATATTTGATATGGCTTCCATACATGCATGTTGGTTTGTATTTATATTAGAATAAATTAACTTCACTAACCTGAAGTCTAACCAGATTAGTGTTAATTATTGTTTAAGTCTGACACTGTCTAACCACTGTCAGGTACCATTATTTATTTGAAGATATTTCTGCTGAAAATGACACAAGCAGAATATGTGAAATGTACAGTGTGAGTGTAGAATAAGACACAATTGCACCAGATCACCAGATCATCACTTTAAATCAAGTGAATGCAGCTCCCTTTAAGTGACCAACAAGTAAAGAGTATGGTGGAGGTTGATGATGCATCTAATCAAACTGTCAAATTACTGCTCAGTAAATCCCTTTAATTTGTTTTAGTCATCCAGATGGATAATCCGCTGTAGCCAGAGATGAACAGGATTATCACATATTCACTCTGTGGCGGGATTAGCTCCAGATCTAATTCCACACAGTCGTCTGTTTAGTTCACTTTCAGAATTTCGTTTTGCACTCCTTGCTCACACTGCAGCAGCATGAAAGAAGATAATGTTGGTAGAGTGCATGTTAAATATTATGTTAAAAATTAGTGAGTCTGTCAAATAAACTCACTGAGGGTGGTCAATTTTTATTTTATTTTACAATAGATAAATCCTGGAAAAATAATATTATAAACTATATATTTTATTTTTCTTGATTTTCTGAGTTATGGGAGATTAAACGTGTCAAACTGTTGGACTGCTAAATACATTTTGTAATGAATTGTAATAAATGTGTGTGTGTGTGCGCGTTCCTTTCTCACGCAACCACAGCCGTCAACGGCGTTGCCGGTTTTAATGCACCGTCATGCCAGCTGCATGCTGCAGATCGAGGGACCGCATGGGAACTGAAACACTTGCTCTGCTCGCGCAGGTCGCTCCGTTCATCAATGAGGCGGCATGGAGCGCGCAGTCACGGCGCGTTAGAAACCTGCACGGTTCGAATTATCATCTGCTTTAAAGGAAAGGGACAAACACACACACTTTTTCTAAATGTATCACTGAAACACACACACATGCATCCTAGTGATAAAGTTTCAACAAAAGACCAGAAAAAGGAGAAAAGAATAGAATTTTGTGTGAACACGAGATTCAAAATGACAGCAGAGTGAGTAATATTTCAGATTTAAACAAAGAATATCAGGAGAAAGAGGTTTGCAGATAACTCTGGTAAACCTTCGAAGGCGGAAATATTACGAGTTTTAGTCTTAATGTGCTATGAAAGCATGATGGGTAGAAAAAGAAAGTGAAAATATAATTCCCAGCTCTTATTACGTTTCGATTTATGTCCACCTGTCCATCCTTGCCCACACTGCCTCAATAGTTTTCTCAGTGAATATGTTGCAGTGTGTGGAGACCAGTGACTTTACTGGGAGCAATGGCTCAAAACGAATCATTCCATTGTCCGTCACTCAGCGTAGTGTTGTGTTCAACACAACACTGAACCTGTATTGTGTGTGTGTGTGTCTTCAGGCATGTTGAGCTTCCAGCTACAGCTTCATTATGTAGACAGCCATACAAGGGTAATTTATAACACGACGTGTTGCACTGACTGGCGATAGGGACGCAAGTGGCCTTCTTCCCACGGCAACGGCCCGTGTTGCATCTTTCCATCGTCAGATGGTGGCGCGCGCGCACGCAGCCTGCCCGTGCAAAAGCTCTATTTTCTGCAGAACAAAGTGAAGCCCTCTCAGTGAATAGACTGAATAGATACGTACTTGCAGAGCGCAGGCCGGTGGGCAGCTTGCTTTCGGTATACCGGGGAGTGTTAATTTGTCGTGTGAGATGTCAGAGAGGCGCGCGCCCCGAGGCCCACCACTGTGCTTTTATTTGTCAACCAGTCCTCCCAGTCAAAACCGCACTGACTGGCACAAGTGGCGCGTCCACCACTCAACTGGTGCATGTATTTATGGCTGCAGCGCTGTCCATTTACTGCTAAACAAATGACTGAGCTGAGTGTTCTTCACATGGCATGCGACCTGGTTTTCTACAGGGAGAGCAGATTTTCTCTGCATCCTGCACTGGTTCCACACTGATTAGAATTCTACACAATTTCTGTTGACAGAAATGCCTAGAGAACTTGTCCACACAATTGACGGACTCATATGCAGATTGAAAGTGTAGAGAGATACGAAGGCGTATCAGGTGTTGATTTCAAAATATTGTCTTAATTTAAGTTCAAATACAATTTAAAACTATAGTCTATGACTTTTAATGCGGAACGCGTGATTATTTTGTGACTCCAGAAATTGTTTTTCCATCTTAATTCGATAAAAACGAAATTTGACATAGAATTTTACATTTTACTTACTTATAATGATAATAATGATAATAATTATAATATTATAACTTTACTGATGGATAGCCAGTAGGACATAGTACGTAAGAGTAATATAAAAATAAGCCATGTTAGAAAAATCTTTCAAGATGTATTAATATAATTTCCTCAGTTTATGATGGGTATTTAAGGATCTGAAGTTGTGTCCAAATTTTTCGTGGAACAAATCTAAAATCTATTCATGAAACATGTGGGCTATAACCGCTTTACCATGGAACATACAGGCCCTAAATATTATATTACATTATATTATACTATAGTATTATAACTTTTTTAGACTGAATTGTTGTGGTCTGATGACCTGGTGTCAGTATGGAACCGATGCGGTCGGTTTTGGGCTTTTGAACTGGCCTGGTTTTTGTACACAGTTAAGATGTCACGTCCATCAAAGTGGAGGCGTGTCTCCTGTGGGATCTTGAGGTGTGCCGCGCGGATCGAGCTGTGATTGGCTGACCGTCCTGGCAAACGGCACGCGACTATGGATGTCGTTATAAAGGACCCTCGCGTGCCTGTTCCACTAAAAGTAAGCGCGAGCAGCAAGCACAGAAAAGAGTTCAGAAAATCACAACGTGTCATTGTTGCAAGAAGCCGCGCGCACAGACATGGACAGTATGCTCGAGCCCTTTTCCGGACTCGAATCTTTCTCCTCCCCCCCTTATTTCGATGATGACGACTTCTTCACCGACCAGTCTTCTAGAGACGGACACTTGGCCACTGATGACTTTTTGGATGACGACGTCGACTTCCTCACAAGTCATTTCCAAGACTATTACAGCAAAGACGGCTACAGAGCAGCGCCTCGCGATGGAGACATTGACATAGGAAACTTGTCCTTCTCCTCTTCATCCTCCACCTTCTCCTACGGCTGTGCCGACAGCACCCCAGACCTGTCCCCTCAGATAGGCCACCACGGCGGACCTTTACTAAAGCGGAGGAGGCGGATGCGGTCTGACATGGAGATGCAGCAGCTGAGACAGGCGGCCAATGTCAGGGAGCGTCGGAGGATGCAGTCCATCAATGACGCGTTCGAAGGTCTCCGCTCCCACATCCCGACCCTGCCGTACGAAAAAAGACTCTCCAAGGTTGACACTCTGCGACTCGCCATCGGCTACATCAACTTCCTCGCAGAGCTCGTACAGTCTGATCTTCCAATAAGGAACTCCTGCAGTGACACACACGCACAACCCAAGAAAGTAATTATATGTCACAGAGGAACAAGTAGGTATTTTTGTTGCTGCATCAGTGATGATGAGATTAGGAGAAAACGATACGGTTTATTATCATTGCACATGACAGATTAAATACAATTAAATTTTAATGAAAATATGGTTTATGATGATTAATGTTCTGGATATTTTCTCTTCTCAGGGTCTCCCTCCCCCAGTGACCCGGACTACGGTCTGCCTCCGCTGGCTGGCCACTCTCTGTCGTGGTCAGATGAAAAACAACTCCGAGACCAAAACATTATCCGCACAACCAGGGTCTGGACTCCAGAGGATCCCAGAAAACTGCACAACAAACCGGGCTTTACAGACATTGAAAACGAGCCACCTTACGGCCTTGTGCCCTAAACAAAAACTCCAGAGTCCTTCTGACATGTCCTGTACCCACAGTCGAGGTGGATTTTTGCTAGATTTAAATGCGCATTTGACTGCGCGTTGTTAAAATGTGAACACAATGTGAACCACATGTACAGTTTCCCTCATTCTTTTCTATGTTTTATCACGTTGATAATTTATCTTTTAGTAATTCAGGCAACTGGCAATCATGTATTTATTTTTTCACAAGTGATAATATATTTGTTTTAATTTAATGAATGACAAAAAACATATTTTATATTGTTTATTATTGTACAATAATTTATATATTTTTTGCAAATAAAATATAAAACAAAACCAATAATATAACCTTTCTTTTTTTGATAGATAGATAGATAGATAGATTTAGATAGATAGATACATTTTTTCATAAATTCAAATGTCTACTAGAATACAAATATGAATAGTGATAACGTGACTGCAGCATATTGTTAAGTCACCTAACAAGAACGTTAAGTAACTTAACGTTAAATAACTTAATGTTGTTGTGTCTCTAGAAGGTGGTGAAGAAGTTTTAACAAAATGCGGGACTGAGCCACTGTAGCTAGCAGAGTTAAAATTTAAAAAAAAACTTATAAAGGCCAGCAGTGTGGCATTAATATGAAAATTCGATGCTAATGGAGAGACACAGTGTGTCCACAGCTGAAGGTGTTTACAGCGCACGCAGGCGTGCAGCAGGATGGTGGGAGGCTGTTGAATGCCGCTCTGTGCTGCCAGGTGCTGCTAGGACAGATTTTCCCGTGGTAGCGGCATCACCAACATGTGTCCCCACGGTCTCTTCTGCGGCCGCCCCCACACCACCAATACACAGCCACATATGAACAATGTGGGCCCGAAAACTGCAAACATAAGGCTGGGGCGACCTACAAACACGGCTGCAAAGCGCATCTTAATACTGTGACAGTTGGGTTTTTAAAAATCTCCAAATAACAGGTGGGTCAGCTCATCTTTCTACTTCTACGAGTTACATGTGTTATCTATTTACAAAAACATTTTGACATTTCTTTTTCGTTTGATGCCACGTGATTAGATTTTTATTCTCACTTCAGAAAGCTATAGTTTTTTTCTTTTCTCCAGGTCCTCAGTTAGTCCATCCTCTTCCTACCAGCGCGACAGCAGCATGTAATCCTATTACAGCCATTAGAAAGTCAAATGTAAGTTAGTCAATGCTGCAACTTCATCTCTTTGGCAGGACGGTCGAACCCGCTCTGACTGTGCAGAGCCGAGGGTTAAAACAGTGGTAGCATTGTAATTTTTCACACCTTAACGCCTTTGTGCTGTTGATGTCTTAGCGAAGCGCCTCTCAACATCCTTTGGTGCGGTCGCAGCCAAGCGGAAGGGACAGACTGAAATACTCTAGGCTATCTTGTCACTCCAGCTACGGGTTTGGCAAGGCCTAAAAGGACACAACCATTTTACTGTCTGACAGGTTTTATTTCCTTTGGTTTTCCACAGGTCTGGACATTAGGGGCCAAGCTAAGCGGTAATTTGGTTGAGAAAGGCTCCGCGCTGAGATGAAAGGCTGCTGAATCACCATATAGACGGCGGCGCGCTTTTATACCTACAGTATATACGGAGCTTTCTTCTGACCACGTTGCGATGCCAGTGCCACAGAATGGAGCGTGTGATTCTGAGAGGATAACACATTAGTGAGAACAACATGTATGAGACAACTCACGGATTATACTAGAAGAAAGGGTTCCAAAATGCGGAACGTGTATTTTGCTATGTTCATAAGTTTAGCAGTAAGCAACTTTACACAGCCTGAATAACTCAGAGTAAGCTGCTGAACGTATTCTCTAAGATTTAGACTGAGATTCATCGTACTTACTTTCTTTACTTGTAAAACTTTGGTGCATTTTATTGCTGTTATTAAGAGTATCATAGTGTCTGTAAGTAAAAAAAATGGACCAGGACGCGCACCGCAGCTCCTCTGTGACACCTAATGACCTAATGAAAATACTTTCAGATTTTCAGTCACACGCACACACACACACACACACACAGTGAGAGGAACTCGTAGAACGATATCCATGCACACTAAGGTAGACACTGCTGTGAGCCAGTCGTACTCCTGAAAGTCACGTTGTAGCTTGTAGTTGCAGGGTTGCAGCACTTTTACGCATCAATGTCGGTGAATCCGTAAGTTTGTTGTAATCAGGTGTAAATCCTTCTGGTATTAGTTACATAGTAATGAGAACGTAATGCGGAATCGCATTTAATGTTTACAAGTCCACTTCACACCCTTATGTTAATGCACTGAGGAGACGCTTAGACCCACAAATCGGCTTGCTTCGCAGATTATCCAAAGTCACCAATATAACATCCGACCTCCTGCTCTTCTGTGTCATCGTGGCACAATTGAGTGTCGACTCTGAGGCTGACCTAGTCGCTGTGCCACGCGAGAGACTGGATAGATATTTTCTCCGCATGTTGTCTGAGCCGCTGGTAACAAACAGGTGTCTGATTAAAAAGCAGGAGTAATTATGTGGTACGGAGGAGAGGTAGCTGGGATGATCTCGTGCGCTCTTTTTGTTTTCAGATGTGACCTTCCAATCTAAATGACATCTTTATGAGCGTTTCGTTGTCTGGCTGGAACAGATCGGACTCCGCCGTGTTCTCCGGGATGCACCTGGTAGCTCAAACTTTGTCTCTTTTCATTTCCCTGGACAGCAGCTGCCTAAAAGCAAGCAAAGAGAGAGAGAGAGGCCTTTGCAGTGTCTTCGAGACGGGTTGGCACCGTTCTCCACCTCGTTAATGTTCCATCAACCTTTGTCCAGTAGACAATATAGCAACTGTAAAGCATGACGTTTTGCAATAATAAAACACATTTTCAATAATGTGACACTGGGCTGAAACTGGAACGCCGGGCAGAAAGGCTCAACGTGTCCCTGCGTTTGTTTTGTGCGCCAAGCCAATTAAATGTATGTTCCATTTATTTCAAATGCAGAAAGGAGGTGGATTATCTGTTTTCTCCTCCGAAAAACGATTTTCTTGCCATCACCTGGCGCTTTCTCAACGAGACAGCTAACTGTCCCCAGTGACGCCGAAACCCCAGGCTCTCACCACCCTGCACCATTGTTTCCCGCGTTGATCATTACCAGGATTTAACAAATCCTCTGCTTACCATGTTTTGTGTCATATTTTCATCCGCAAGATTAAGCAGATGCTGCGATTGTAAAATCCAAACTGTAGGGCTACTCAAGGCTGAAAGAGAGACGGTCTCTCGGTTGCGAACCAGGGAAGGAAAAAAGCTTTGGGCACATCTTCAGAGGAATTAAACATTTAGTAGCCATAAACAGACTTCAACCTGCTCTGTTTCAGCCTTTGTGTTGTTTGTGAATAATTAATGTTAATAGGGACAGGTTTGTATACTTTGAATGTGGGACCACAGGTGCGGATTGACAGGATGAATAACCGGCCGTGATTTTTGCCAAAGCTCGAGGGCCCTTGTCCAGAGTCTTCAGGCTGATGGAAAATATTGTCATCTCTTTGATTCGCAGCATTACTTTCACCGAGAACAAAGCAGGGTGATGAAAAGCTTATGTTGGAGTGAAACGGGCGATGACGGTGCCGCTCCAGAGTCCTGAAAGAAAGAGAAAGGGGGCGAGTCAATGGCAATGCGCGCTTCTGGTTTTGTGCGCAAGTGCTCCATCTAACTCAAATAAAGGGGCCTTTCCAACTTTTAAAGGACCACTTTTTGCCTTTAATAAAGGCTGGACGGCTGTACCCATCAAGCATATGGTGCTAAGGCGCTGGTCTTTTGTGCCCGTGAAGCCCTTGAGATACTAACTTGTGTTCTTTCCGGGATATTTAACTTCTCAAAAGCTCCGACTTTATGCGCCCGTAACAAGTGGTTCTGGCGCGCAAGAGCAGCTTTTCCCATTAAGAAATTCGAGGTGCCTAAGACAGAAGGATTCGTAGGTAAATACCTAGAGGGTATTTCTATTTTTGATATCACACTGTTATATATAATTGCTTTAGAATTACCACCATGAGAGATGCGTTAACTTGTATATGTTCCAAACGCGTCACTTGCACATAAATCAACATGACAAAACGTAGACATCATGGTATTGAGGTGAGTGTGCTTGGACTCAAAGCCCCCTAGAAGGCTAGAATAAAATAAACTAAGTAATCAGAAATGTCCTCCTTGCGGCCCCCCCCCCCCACACCATAATAAACGACGTTGTCAAAACTTCACCTGTTGTCATTCATAAAACCTATAAATGACTTTCCATGAAAAAATATATCCAAATAATTTGTCAAACTACATATTTGAGTAAGTACCTTTGTGAAAAAATGTCATTCTTCGCAGTAACTCTGGTTTTTGATGCATAGCATTCATGCGTAAAAGTCGTGAAAGCAGTTTCGTCGTAGTGCTGGTGCGTCTGCGTCTAGAAAGACACATTTACTTTCGGCTGCGTCTCCCTCTAGCATATGTGATGAGCACAGTAAACAGTTATTTGCGCCATCCACGGATTCAACCGAGCATCTAAATATGTATTCAACGGACTGCGGTGGAAATTTCATAAATGTAAAAATTTCAAGTTTAACATAATCGATTAATTCAATATGTGCAACATACCTATTCCGTTTTACTGGAAATAAAACCACACTAGTCCATTGATTAAATGAAAACTAGGCATCTTTAATACAACTAAAGTCACAGCTTGTTTTAAGGAGAAAATACACTTTACTGTTAAATTGTGCTTATTTCTCCTGCACTTTTATCGTCTACAACGTAAGTTAGAGCATCAGTCGGAATTTAAATACTATTTGGGTTATTACATTTCAATGGCTGTAAGCAAATGTTCATATCGGCAAAATGGGGGTTGCTGTTGTATTATTTAGCCAGCTGGTCTCCTCTGGTTTCTGAAAACCCCCCTGGTGGACGGAACACGGCGGGTTGACCTCCGCGCCGGAGGACGGGTGATGCGCCTTTCAGTGAATTAGCCATAAAGACGTCTTGCTATGATCTTTGTTGCGACTGAAAGCAATGTGGATATGAGAGGCATTGTGCACAGCTTTTGCGTGCCCCATCATGAAATATTACAGTCTATTCACGAGGAAGTTCCTTTGAAAAAATATGGAAATTAAGCTTAAGTTGAATTCAGGGCAGGAAACAAAGAGTATTTAGCCACTTATTGCATTTTGAGAGGAACACTAATGAAATCAGGCCTTCAATAAGTCATGCTTTACTAAATATTCTGTACAAAAGCTCTACCTCACGAGCAACACACACACGCGCACACACACAGAAAAAAGATATCCTTTTTTAACTTTAAACACCCCAGAATAACTCAACAAAAAAGTGATAAATTACAAATATGCAAATTTCAGTCACGGCCATTTGTACGTGTGCGTCTCCATCCATCTCTTACATTTTGCGCTGCTGATCCCCGTCGTGCGCTAGAGGACACTCAGCCCGTTTAGACCAGGGCTCTTTTGTTCACCTCCAACACTGACTTAAGCCTCCAGGGAAGGGAACGTATTTTTTGTGTTTAGCCCTCATCCCCACCCCTTGCTCTGTCAGTTGCCAGGATTCAGAGGTGTAAAAGCATGCATCATTTTTCACCAGCTCTCCGTTTTGATATCGACAAAAGCGGCTGCTATGGAACAGCCTCTCCGCTTGTACGCTGGCTTGAACTTCACTGATGTCCGACTGCTCTCTTTTCCTTGTCTAAGCGCGGCGCAGCGGGGATGGATTTGCAAGACAAATGCAGCTGTGTGTGAGAGACGGAGTCAAGTGGCACAAAAAGGCCGTTTCAGTCAGCCGATGGGATGGAGAAAGTCAGCATTATACGGACGTCAAATCAATCAAAAACAAAGGCCTGCTTGCAGAAAATACGGAGTTTATGGTGTTAAATAGCAGCTCATTTTTAGTGGAGCAAACGTATTTGGTTGATGCAGTGGAAACTTGAAGACGCTTGAAAACTTGCCAAGCAGCTATGTGACCTAGACTAGGGTGGTGGTCTATGAACTCATAGACTCCCCAGTTATGCATGATGAAAATAATCATTACATCAAAATTATTTGAAATTCAAGCGTGTTTTAAAACCATAGAGACCTGGATGTCCTGTAACCTTCTACACCTTAATTCAGACAAGACAGAACTTACTATTTGGCCCCAAAAACCTTAGAGACATTGTATCTAAACAGAATGTTACACTGGATGATATAGCTCTGTCCACAAGTGCTACTGTGATGAATCTTGGAATTATCTTTGACCAGGATATTTATGTTACCTCCTACATAAAAGAAATATCTAGGTTCAAGGTTTAGCTTTTTTGTCACTTTAATTTACACAGTGAAGCGAAACAACATACCTCCAGGGCCAAGGTGCTACATGCAGCATACATACACAACATGAATTTAACAGTCAAACATAAGGTGCGTGTGCAATGTGCAAAGAGAACCAAAGCAAAAAGTGGCAGTGCGACCAAAAACATGACATATCAAAACATAATATCCGAGGGATGCATGTTAATTGGACAGACCAGTCTTGATGCTTAGAGGTAGATCAGTTAGATTGAGTGAGAATGTTTGTGTGTGTGTATGTGTGTATCTCAGCCTGTATGTGTGTGTGTGTGTGTGTTTGTCAGTCTAATTTAATTCAATTCAATTCAATTCATCTTTATGTGTATAGTGCCAAATCATAACGAAAGTAATTTCAGGGCACTTTACATAGAAAGGTTTAGGACCTTGCAAAAATATAAGTGTATATGTAAACAAAATAATGCAGAAAGCCTACCAGTTCCATTTGAGCAAGCACTAGGCAACAGTGGAGAGGAAAACTCCCTTTAACGGAAGATACCTCCAACAATACCAGGCTCAGGGTGGGCGGTCACCTGCTTTGACCGGATGGGGTTAGTGGACAGAGGAGAGAGAAAAGAACATCAGTTAACATAGATCATAACAACAACAAGGAGCAGCAGATGAAGCACTGGGCAGGTTGGTAGGACCAGCGGCCACAAGGTGAAATCACACAACTCCAAGGTCAAGGACACCTGCAGAAAGGTACAGAGAAATAAAAAAACAGAAGGACGAAGCACAACTAGGGCAGAGAGGAGACACAATGTTAACAACATGTAATGATGTCATGCCTAATGTAGGCATAATAGAGACAATACCTAATTTTGTTCTCATCACAAGAATAGAAATATATTTTTAACTCTTCTTTCTTTCTTTTCCAGCACCTAAATCCCAGCCGGCTACAGTAAGTGAGAACTTCCAGTGGATGGTGGCCAGTAGTGACTGGGAAACATTCCAGCCTCAGAGGGACTACGATTAACCCAGGAGTGGTCAAACTCGGCAGGAAGCCATCCACAACCAGCCACTGCTATTTATCCACTTTCCAATGAAACCAATTGCTTTTACAGCGAGCCTCTTTTCCGACACTGTATGTGTTGTTCTTGCACACCAATAGAGTACGGCTGTGAAAGGAGAGGCAGACGCAAAATAGGAAACCCTCCTGAGGTGCTTCAACAGGCTGTAAAATATATCTGAAGTCAGTATCCATGGAGACGCTCTGGTGTGTAAAGGACACAAAACACCTCATAAAACACAACCACATTATTATTATAACTATTTTTTAACATATGTTCTTCTTATTACTGGTTTTTCAAGTTGTAACCAAGGATGAAGTTTTTCATTTTTTACATTGCATTTTGTGTGTTTACACCTACACGGAATTAAATTAACTAAATGTGAACTAAATGAATTAAACGTGTTTTAGAATTTGACCATTTAACATGCATTTTTGATTCTGCTTATAAAGCCCACTGGAATTTCAAACCTCAGAAACAGTTACTTTGTATAAGACAAGGTAGCACATAGAATAAGAATCATACAAAAATCCACCACAAATGCCCTTAATGAATCTTTCAAGGGATGCTGCAGTGTTTAAATAAGGTACTTTTTGGTATAAGGTTTTTTGTAACGTTTGGGCGCCACACATATTTCTATTCAGATTCGGCAACAAAGTCTAATGATTTGCTATTTTATAAAAAGGCCAGATAAAAAATCTTGAATCAAAGTCAAGGTATTGATTAAAATTAATGTTCTGTGAATGTTCCTAACCCTAATTACACAAGGTGTAATATGGCAATATTTAAACAGTCTACTTGATTCACAATTGCAGAAAATGTAATTAGGCTATTTGGAACAAATTTATTAACATAACTTCAAGTGAAAGCTGCCTCTCTACATTAGATTTCACATTTAAAGTGTCAGAAGAGTTCTGCTTTTATTGAGGCTCCATCATATTGAGCCAAGTGTTGGAGTTTGCGGCTTCTGTCTAATAAATGTCAATAAAAGTGTTGTTATTAGGTTATTAGTTGTAAGTAACACAGTGGAGGGCGTATATTGGATCACTAACTTAACTGACTCTGGCTAATTGACAGCCACGTGAAGAGAGAACAGCTAATTGATTATAGGCTTGTCCTATTCCATTACTTTAGGGGGCTGATGGGAAATTGACTGAGGGAAATTTAGTGCCTGACTAAGTGTGTACATTTAAATTTGTGTTTTTAGGAAACACTGTAGTGTGTGTTTGTAGTTATTTTATCAAGTTCCCAGTTCTTTCAAGTCAGAGTCAGAAACAAGTGTTTGTCTCTTGACATTTTGTATTGGAAAAGTCCTACTACACAGCAGGGGGCCATCAGACTTCCAAATACAGTTCAACAGAGGATCACATTAAAGAAGTGGGTGATTGTTTTCTCATAGCTTCTCCTGTTCTAATGGGTTAAATGTGAAGAGCTTCCTGCCCGTCTTTGTGTTTTACATAGAACATTCCTTCACAGAGCTCCATTGCCACTCCTCTGTTTGTTCACAACACAGCCATGAAAGGTTAGTGGTCAGTCTATTACTCAAAGACTAAGCCAGGAAACAGTGGAAACAACACAGTAATTGTCTGTTAGAGGCTTCAATAAAATAATTATGCAGATGTGTAATGTTTCCTAAAGTTAATATGCAGGATGTCATACAGGGTGGTAAAACACATTTCTAATACAGCTTCATCTTCTAAAGAAGAGAAATTGAAAAGAAGCAAGCACTGAATATATATCTCATGCTGACAATTTTGATAAAAATTAAATCCAATCGATCAAATAAAGATAGAAATGGCTTTGGATTAAAGCAATTTCCATGACAGATTAGGGTTCTAGGAGGATGAATCAATCATTGACTAACGCCACATCATACTTAAATGATTTGTCAATTAATTAACATATCTGAGCTTATACCTCTACATTCCCATGTTAAAATAAATGGTTTTGCAATACATAACGTTTGGAATTCACTCACTGCAAATTTTAAATCAGTTATATTTAAAGTAATATCTCATTAACATTCTTGCATTTTGATTTTAAAGTATACTACAAAATCTATTCAATGGAAGTTACATGTTAATCATTGTAAAAGATAATTAAGTTTTATTAATTTAATCAAGGTTCGGTTTGTTTCACTGTTTAGTTTTACCAATTTAACAGTTAAAGTTCATCATTGATTGTCCTATATATGGTAAAGAATGAACTTCACAGCCCTCTATCATTGATGTTTAACCATAAATTGGCAGCTCATTGTTGTTCCAAAAAGAGCCATTGGATTAATCCCATCCCAAGTCATTTTTTCTACTTATCAAAGTGAATGTTGGGTTCAACCTATGGGAGGGGCGACATGACATTTCCACGGCAGTTTCTAAAGAGGTCAGCCAGGGAAACCATGGAGTCCAAAGCAGTGGGAGGGGGAGACTTTCAGCCAAAGCCGTGTAACTGAATCTAAACCAGGGTTAAACCCATTCAGCAGTGCAGGAATGGGGAGAGCCTTAACAATACAATACTATTCATAGGCTAACATAGGCTGTGGAAACACAGTGGAATGACTAGGGAGGGGTTTTAATCAGGCAAAAAGGCTCACAGTCACTCAGTCAGTCAGAGTACATAGGTCTTAGCCCTACATAAAGCCCCACATCTCTACAGCTACATCTATCTCTCTGTGTTTGTTTAGGATTTTGTGATGCTCGACTCTGTCATTCTTTTAGAGAGCTGGAGGAATAAGAAAAATGTAAAGGCTCTTCAGAGGGTTGTGATGAAGTGAATGAGGAGTGAGAGGATTGACAATAGAGAACTGAGAGTCAGTCTGCCCTCAGCCTGACCTGCAGCTTTCAGGGGGCTTGAACACATCAGAAATCCTATTGTGGGGGGTGATTAATTGAGAGTGATAACTTACCATGAACAGAGATTGTTATAGGCTTTAATGTGGTAGGCCTGGCTTTTTAAATGCGTCTTTCACGTAGCTTTGTAGTCCAGCATATGGGCCCAGACGTATTCACTGACAAAAGACGAACAGAAATTTATCACGCTTGTATGTCCTGCTAACAACGTGTTCTCTCGTTTTATTGAAACCCCAATTTTCTTTTAGTTTCTCTGGCTTTGGAACGCTAAACAGTCATGGGAAAAACATTCATAAAGTAGTTTTATTTTAAATTAAATTTGGAACTGATTGTTCATTTTGTAATTGATTGGTCTATTTATTAATGTTAAATCAATTGCGCAATCCATAAAATGTCAAACATCATCATCTAACATACTGTACATCTCAGATATGAAGAACCATTGACCTGCGAGCATTATCAGATGAGCAATCAATAAAACAGAATAAATACAAATAAATAAATACAAAAATACTGCTCTGTGTCTCAGATTACCTGTTGCTCTAACTGTGCACATCAAAAAGTGGCAGCTATAGAATGTTTAGGACACATGAGAATGTATACACATCAGAAGAACATTTCAGTTGATGTATTAATTCAACAGATCAAAAAAGACAAGCATTGTTATTTCATATGTAGATAAACATACACAGTATCAGTATGGGGTTAATATGATATATGATACAATTACAGTACATCACACAGAGAGCTTTTAATATTATGAGATAAAACTGGTGGATCAGTAATAAGCCTTGGACTATTTTGCCTTATCCACTTAAGATTAAATATTGTATCCCTGAAGATTTGCTGTCTAGAGTTTGACCCAAAAGTGACCAACAGGGTAACAGGGAAATGAGAGACAGCAGAGCCAACAGGTCTTGCATGGTGACACACACTGTTTGTTCTTGACTTTTCTTTGGTATCGGGGCCCTGGTGCCTCGTCTTGCTGAACCTTATCTATCCCAGCTCTATTACCGATGTGTCATTAGTAATCTATGAGTAGTAAGGGGAGGTGAGGGGTAGGGGTTAAGGTGACCTGGGAGCACATTGTTGGGTCATGGTGGAGCAGTGTGATTGTGTTAGTGTTTCGACATAATAATGTCGAATGCTACCCTAACTGGTGGTGTTGGTGTTTATAAGTGGGAGGGGGAGGGTAAAGTTGTGGGCAGCCGGTCCATTGGGTCACTCTGTGTCTTTCAGGGTGTAAGCAGCCAAAAGCCAGTAGCTTTTTCAAGGTAGATTGCCCTCTGTCAGCCTGTTGACTTGTTCTTGACCACAGCTCTCAGCACAGAGTGGTCCGAGCACACAGACAGAGCCAAAGAGCTGTACTCTCAGGAAGGACAGACACAGTGATAGATGTTAAAACATATGCTAAGCTATTCTTTTTGTGCATGTGGATAGAATTGTCCTTTGATGACCAACAAGAGTTACTGCCAAATCAATCATTGCTAGAAAACATCCCAGTGCATACTGATACATAAAAGACTCAACTTTTTAAGACTGCATTAATAGAAAAAAAGTAAGTATAATATATTAAATTATAAATATACAAAAAATTTGTGTTGATGATTTTATTTTAAATGCCAAAAAAACACAATTATTTATCCTTAATAATAATCCTTAATGACAATTCTTTCTCTTTTTTTTCAAATAAGATCTTTTTCTATATCTTTTTCTTACATCTACCTTAATGCGGTCCGAACGGAATAGGGCACTAACTCAAATTATACATTTAATCGAACAGCTTGGCCTTGAGCAGTGAGCTACCACTTTTTTTGTTGCTAGCTAGTATACATTAATTTTTTACGTTTTTGGATTTTAAAAAAATCACTTTTTCAATATTCATCTCCCTGTGTCGTCATACTCCCAGAAATGTTATTACATTAATGATTATTAAATAAAGCTATATATATATAAAGTTGAATTTAATTGAATTAATTAAACTAATCTATACACTTTTAGCTTTTCAATGCTAGTGATGTCCCTGCACTCTAACAGACAAGGGGGACATTGCGCTGAAACATTTTCTCCAAACCCAAATATGCTTAATTAATTTTGTTATCTCATGTACAGCATTTGTGGTTATCTGGATCCCTTTCCACATCTCTGGAAGATCCCCTGCCTGTAGTTTCCTTAGTCTTTAGCATGTCTACCTAGTCTTTTATATTTCTATATATTTTAATTATATAGAAATAACTAAATATCTAAATGTGTAACATGCTAATGGAAGACAATACTAATAATAAAATTTTCTCCTACAATAGCCATTTGCAATATGATCAATGTCTACATATTCATTTTGATCAGTTTGATGGTTGCAAATCCACCAGCTGATATATTATGGTTGATGCACAGTTTGCATTATGATGTGTGCACTTTATTGACTGATGATTTGCACAGACATTGTTCACTGACACCAGTGCTGTTTTTTAATCTTTATTACAGTTTGTCCCAAACCAAAAATAATACATTTTTAAAACTGAAGCTGCGGCTGGACCTAAGGAACCATAAGTATAGTTAAGCAATGAATATGAGTTATTGAACCCTACACACAATCACTGACCATGAAGAAATGCTCTGGCTGCTTCTTTTTGTTGAATTGTGGCTAAATTCGCTGACAGGCAGTGACATGTACTGTAGAGTCCTCCTAACCATAGCAGTTAGCCCAATTAAACATTAGTTAAATAATGATAACTAGACTTAGGTTATTATTTCTATATTGAATTCAGAGTCTTCCTTCTATTTGTTACAGGGCTATCTGTGCACAGTGAAAAAAATATGATCAGTATTTGTTGCTTAGAAATAGGCTTTTTGTCAAGGTTGTTTCGACTTGATTTGCAAGGTTTGATTGTTTGAGAAGCTCTTGGTATGTGTGTATAACACTTCACAATCTCTTAGGCCATGTGTGTCTGTTACTGTAAGTAATCACCCCATTAACCCCTTCTCTCTGATTCACTAAGGCTTCAACAAGATGGCTTTAAAGAGCATATCTTTACTTTATTCTTATCTATTAATTCTAACACTAAAGAGAAGGTAATGACTGTATCTGGTTATTTAATGGCAACTGGACTTGTTTTAGTTCTTTAATATATATATATATATATATATATATATATATATATATACACACACACACAAGGAAGTCAGTTATTTTATGACTTAAATCTTACTTAATCTCTGTATGTTGACTCACTACCCTCACAAACACACACCTGATTTCATAGTGACACTCAAAATTTTAATTAATTGTTGTCTGTGAGTTGGTTTGAATTTGAGACACAATGCGTAATGTGACTGGTCTTGCTTCTGAATGGCTGAGGCTTTATCATACAGATTCTAGAGCGTTTCCTCTTGTTGTCAAAAAGCTACAACAAGAAGGTGCCTGCAGTTACAAAGCTGCAGGCACCTTCAAAGTTTATTCGGAAAGTTTTCTAGTTTCTGGTACAATGGTATAATCTGCTCTGATCCACAGGCTGGCTTCTGTGCATCTGATAACTAAGTTTGTGGTGTGAGCTGCCATATTGACAGAGGTGTGGAGTTTATCAGTGCTTGTCGTGTAAGATAAGCTCATTAAGCCCAGAGACCAATGGGTCAATACCAGGTGTACGGATGATAGCAGATAGCAGTGTGAGTCTCAGTTTCCTCATCAGGACATTCAGGAGGAAATGTCTTACAACAAAAGTAAGACACTTAGCGCTAGCTCCCTGGGCACTGTCTGTAGCTGCCCACTGGGAAGGGTTAAATACAGAGGGACACTCCTGCTGTTCTTTTCTCTCTCCTCTATCCACTAACCCCAACCGGTTGAGGCAGATGGCCGTCCACCCTGACCTGGTTGTGCTGTAGGTTTCTTCCTCTTGAAGGGAGTTTTTCCTCTCTACTGTTGCCTAGTGCTTGCTCAAATGGGACTGTTGGGTTTTCTGCATAATTTATTTATATATACACGTATATTTTTGTAAGGTCGGAAACCTTGCTATGTAAAGTGCCCTGAAATGACTTTGGTTATGATTTGGCGCTATACAAATAAAGATGAATTGAATTGAATTGATTATTTAGTGCTTTATATGTGAGGAGAAGGATTTTAAACTTTATTCAAGATTTAACAGGGAGCCAATGGAGAGAAGCTAATGTAGGAGTAATATGATCTCTAGACTAGTTTATCAGCATCACTTTGAGACAGGATGCTCCTAATTTGAGCAATATTTCTGAGGTGGAATAAGGTTGTCCTAAATATTTCTTTTATGTAGGAAGTTAATGATATACCTTGGTCAAAGATGATTTCAAGATTCCTCACAGTAATACTTGAGGCTAGCGTAAAGTCATCTAGTGTATCAATCTGACTAGATACCGTGTCTCTGAGATTTTTGGGTCCAAATGACCTCAGTTTTGCCTGAGACAGGACATCCAGGCCTTTATGTATTTTAAACAAGCGTGAGGCTTCCCTAAATGATTGGTATCCTCTAGTTTCATTGATAAATATAATTGTGTAGTATCTGCATAACAATGGAAATTAATTGCGTGTTTCCTTATAATGTTGCTTAAGGGAGTCATGTATAATGAAAATAGAACGGGTCCAAGCACGGAACCCTGTGGAACTCCGTATTTAACCTGCATGTGCATGGAAGATTCATCATTACCACGAACAAAGTCGGATCTATCTGATAAACAATAGTTAAACCAGCTTAGTGCTGTTCCTTTAATCCTGATGACATGTTCCAGTCTGTGTAATAAAATGTTGTGATCAATAGTGTCGAAAGCCGCACTAAGATCTACCAAGACAAGTACAAAGAGACATCTGCTGTCGAAAGCTAAGAGGAGATCATTGGTAACTTTAACAAGTGCTCAAAAAGGTTTTATCTAAAGCAACTGGACTTGTTTGGTTTCTTGACAACATTTCACCCTTCCAGTCCAGAGGGCTTTCTCAAGTCTGACTGACTGGTGTGAGTAGCAGGTTTATAAACCCTGTGGAACCCTCAGGTTGGTG
>JAUMHJ010000009.1:1707205-1720687 GCA_032361105.1 Microctenopoma lineatum
TTTTCTAGATTTTCCTCCTTAAAAATTGGGTGCGTCTTATATGCCGGTGCGTCTTATATGGCGAAAAATACGGTAAACAGTTTTGAGCATACCATTCTACTGTCATCTACTGTATTTACATAATTAAGTATTATCTAATCCTTCGTTAGAGTATGTATGTTTGATTATGACTCTTCAGCTGTTAAGGACTAAGCAGGTTAAAAGATTGCATAAGTGTTGATTGGTGAATTAGCCAGGATTGTCCACATGGTACTTTGAAAATGATTTTGCATTCATTTGAAAATGAATTTGTAGATGCTTTTCATTTTATGATTCAGATTAGATTAAATTACCAAAAAAATCTTAGAGCATTAGAGTAAGAAGTGCATCAAAAGTTAAACACCACAACAGAATAAATCTAAAATGGAAAAAATGCTATAGAAAATTCAAGTATCAACAATATCATTATCCTAGAAAATTGATTCTGTTAATCTATAAAATGTTTTTTACTGGGAGATACAGTATTTCAAGTTTCTTCATCAGTCTGAACTGACTCACTGCAGATTTCCCTAAACCTTATAACCAGTACTTTTGCATAATCACAGAAACTAACACTATTGACTAACAATGGGCCATGTGGTCAATGATATGCAAAATGTCCACTGAATAATATACGTGTGTACCATTCATACAGAGTTAGGAAATGGCTGCAATCACAGTATTGTAAGATGGTGAAAGAATACTACTATGGGACTACATCACATAAGAAAGGGTTCCACTACAGGATATGCTTAACTGAACATACTGTCACCAAATTTATAAAAAATTGTCCATCATGTTCATGCACACACAGTTTAGATACAGAGGTCCACAGAGTTCTGTCTTTGGACCAATTCTATTTTTCTAATTTTCCATTTTCTATTATTGTAATTGTTTAAAACTTAATGGCACATTTAAAATGTGTTTAATGTTGGGTTCCACTCTGATCCACATAGCGAAGACATACACAGATAATATATTATCACAGATAAAAAAAATTTAACTTTGCAGCAGTAGCAAATACCATGGTTATAAATAATGTGATTGCATTGACTCCACTGTGTGGAAGACATTTAAAATGAAAATGTCAAGTTCAGTACCTCCAGTTCTTTCCTGTTGCAAAGCTGTAGCAATCTTCGACCAACACACAGTGGAAGTGTCATGACCGATCCAGACTAATCATGAATCATTAATGAAGTTAGCAATGTTGCAACACCTACAGAAATGCACACAGACGTTCTCATTGAGGGGATGTTTTACATGAATCCTTTTACAGGGAAATTAGAAAATTATTCTACACAATTTATTGACTTCGTAATTTGTATTACACTGGAATGAGGAAAACAATGGTGAGTCTAACAGACCTTTTTACTTTACTTGGAAGATTACTTTTTTCCAAAGCGACTTACAAGGGGTATAAGATAGCAATCACCATTTGGTTTCTGTAAATTCTGATAGTAAACTAAGAACCCTGATGAGACCCAACTTGAACAAGAACACGATAGGAATTGATAAGTGCTAGAGAACAGATGTAAAAACGTAGGTAAAGGTAGTAAATCACATAATCAAAAAATAAGGCCGTTAAAAGTATTAAAAGCTATTAATCGTCATTTCATGAGGTATTCAATTTTCACGTAACTTTATTTAACAGGGGATTAGACTCGTTGTCTAATGTCTGTGATGCTAACATACTTTGTCTCAAACAGTTTGCGCTGAAACACCTGCTGCTGCTGACGCTCAAAAAACCAAAGAAACTATCTTAATGGGTAAGAGCTAGTTCAAAAATGTGGGTAGAGAACCCTTAGAGACCTTCCTAAATACCTTGCTGTATGATAAAGCTTATAGTTAGAGCTCACTGTGTAAACTTAAATTTTTAAGTAAAAAAAAAAAAAAGTTTTATCTGTCCATTAACCCCAACTGGTTGAGGCAGTTTAGCAGGAGGTTTCTTCCGTTAGAGGGAGTTTTTCCTCTCCACTGTCGCATCAGTGCTTGCTCAAGTGGGACTGTTGGGTTTTCCATATTATTATTTATTTACCTATTTTTGTAAGGCCCTTACAATGTAAAGTGCCTCAAGATAACATCTGTTGTGAATTGGCACTATATAAATAAAATTGAATTGAAATTGAATTAAACAAGTTCAGACACCTTCAGCTCTTTCTCTGTAAAACAGCTTCTTCATATCTTTCATACTGTTCAGCTTAGAGCAGTTAAGTTTTATGTGACTGATTAAAGTCTGGAAATTCCTCTATTCATTTTAATGGACGGATGTTTAGGGCAGTCACAGTGGTGATGTCACTCTCACTCTGTCGATTTTCAGTTCAGCTCTTTATAAACTTGTTTACTTTATTGTATATTTCTTCTCCCCTAATTTTTATATTTCACTAACAAATTATATATCAATACCTAGAAAAACTTGTCCTGTGTTGACACGTGTAATTTTTATTGTGATGGGTTGACTTGTGATTAAATCATGTTAATTTGAGGAAAAAAATTTCCCCACAAAACCAGAGAGGAGCTATATTTCTAAATGGCTGCCAAACGCTCATTTTTTGCTATTCAATGAATCAAATTTCAAAATTACATGTATAGAGAGGGACACCTGTCCTGGTTCTGTCAGTATGACTCTCGTAGTGATAGGATTTATAGTTTTTAAACGGCAAGGACCAAATGCCATCAAGAATTTTGTGTGAAAACAGCAGTTAGGAGCAGGTCTGTGCGTGAGCTCGTTACCCTGGCAACTGTAGTTTACACCTGCTCTCTGATTGGCTGACACTTGCCTTTGAAGGTGTAGTAGCTGCTCATGTTTACGGTGTGTGTGTGTGTGTGTGTGTGTGTGTGTGTGTGTGTGTGTAAATGCTCGGTAAATCCTGCTTTCTGGTCGGGGAGATGGGTCTAAGGTTCAGCGGCGCTAGGTGGCAGGCACCTTCAAAGTTTCCCCAGGAACTTTCTAGTTATTATTATTTACCCCCTGTTAACATAATATATATTAGGTATATTATTGTACATATTATGTACATATACAACATTTATATAATGCACTGCACCTCTGCCTTGGTATGCCGTAAACTGTGATCTGAGTGTATTTGAGTCTTTTGGCTTTTCCTGGTATTGTGCATGATATCACAGCCTAACTCAACTCTTATTAGATGTTATCTTTCTTTTGCCTATTTCAGAATGTGCAGGGTGCTGAGTGGAGAGGTGACGGTGGAGCGGCAACAGGGTCTACTCTTTCCTTACCCATTCATCCACATCGTTGCTCTGAAAAACACTCCCTATTTTCTGCTTTCCTTTTTGTCACTGTTCAATCAATTTATTTGTGGTCAAAAGCACCTAAGCACAACAGTAGTGACATCTTAAGAGTCAAATTGCATAAATTTGGTTGTAAAGCTGCAATAGACAAAGTTTATCCTATTTAGATTATACAGCTGTATATTTAGCTTAAGTACTTCACCAACCCAGGCCAGGGTCTTGCAAGGTCCCACAGGATGAAGATGGTCAGAAGCTTCATCTCCTTCTAGACTTTCACTGCTCCACCTTGTGTCTTCATGTGTTGGGGGGTCCTCTTGTGCCCCCGTCCTCTGTCAACCTCCCCGAACCATCTGCCACCACGGCCGGCCACCCCAGTCGCCTTGTTGCCATGCCAACAGAGTCATTGGCTCCAGCCCTGCCAGATAGCAAGGCCTGTGGCCCCACAACACCCTTCAGTTCTACCGTTCCCCTCCGCATTCTCAACAAGGGTCCTGACTACTTCAGAAGACAAGTATGTATGTTATTATTACTTTTTGCAAAATCAAATGTGGTATTTCCCTAGTGGTGTATCCAGGTGAAATTATCTGGATGTACAGTCATGGCAACTTGTCTGTTTTCCTGTTAAATAAGTTAAAGAAAGAAGTCCCGTTGCCATGACTCAACATCCATCCTCATGTATTCATACTGATCCATGATCATGCAATAAATAGACCCGATGCCATAGTAGGAGAAATATCTCCATATCATGATGCTTGTTCCACCATATTTTACTTTCTTCACAATGAATTGTGGTTTAAATACATTGTTTGGGGGGTCATCTAACCAATTGCTTCTTGATCCAAAAAGAATAATCTTATCTCTCGGGTGTGCACCAAGCCGCACATTCGGACCAAAAGCTAATAGTTCACTTTGTTGGTGTGAAAACATCAATTAAACTCAAATGCATACTAAATTAACTTGACCACTTGACTTCCCACCAAATACTAAATCTAGTGCAGTCCCTCTGGTTAGAATGCATACAGAACCAAAGCAGGCCTATCACTGTAAATTGCATTATCTAAGGGGAACTGAATTATGTGTAGACTTCAATTTATTTTGTTAGAATACCTAAAATGTGCTGCAGGATGAGTCGCAGAGAAACATGAGAAGGTGCAGTGCATCACAGATGTCTGGTCAGATGAATGTGCAAGTGATTTAATGTAATCCAGGAGACCCAGACTTGAGAAAGCCCTCGGGAATGAAGGGGGTGAACATTGTCACGAAACCAAACAAGTCCAGTTGCTGTGAAAACACTCAATATCTGTGAAGGTTCTCAGTCATCCACATTTAATTCAACTAAATGTGGTGCAGTTTCTCCTTAGGCCAGTCAATATGTTCTTTGGGAACTTCTAACCTCTTTAGCATGTTGTTTTTTCAGCAATGGAACTCATAGGTGTCTTTTAGGGCTGGGAGGTAGAATGGTATTCCTGTTTATACAGATATTTTGTTGAAGGATTTTATAATACTGTTTATACCATGCAAAGATTCAGACCTTTACAACCAAGAGCAGAGCCCTCATCATGCTCTCTTACACACACACCTACAGTCAGCAGCGTAGAAGGAACACAGGCTCCAGTCAACACTCATAAGAACAATGATCTGGTCATCATTGAAGGTTCTCAGTCATCCTGGGATTAATTAAGTTTTTTGAATCTTGAATCTACCTTCCTTCCACCCCCATCAAGAATGCTTTCTCAATTCTGACAGAAGCAGGTTTTGATGATTACCTGTAGGTTGTTTCCCCTGTGAAAATTAAAACAAGTTCAGTTTCAGTAACTTCATACATTAACTGTAGGTAAACATTTATATAATTGTATGCAGTGCTCATGAGTTTCAAGGACTTTAGGTAATGTGTTGAGATGTTAAGAGGAGGTATATTGTTGCAAAGGCATCTTCCATTCTACGCCTGTACAATTAATTAAAACTCAATCACATTAGCGATATTGGTCTGTGCAATTACGTTAACCAAAATTCTGCAATATATATTGTTATTGATTCTCCTAATAACTCAAAGTTTACCAGCTGATAAACATGAAACTGGCTACTCAGTTCCGTTAGTTTAAAAAAGCTGTTGTATAAAATAGACCTATAAAGAAATATATAAAATCAATAACCTACCTGCCTACCGATGGCCAGGTGAAGCCTGTGTCCACTTAATTTATCTTGACTGTTCTGATAATGTTGGTACTGTCTGTTATAACAACCTGACTCTTTACAGAGCATATCTTACGTCCAAGGCTGTGTTCGCCCCAGTGGACTGGAGTGTAAGGTCAAATATGACTTTGCAAAATTTCTTCTAATTTCAGACTCGTCAACATTTTACATAGTAAACGTTATTGTTAAATGTTGTTAATGTTAAAAGTTATTGATCCTACTTGACCATAGTGTGCAGCATAAACAACAACAACAGCAGCCCAGCTGATTACATGAATGGCCATGTCGATTAGGGTGACGGTGAACGGGTAGCTAAAAAAAATTACAACTTGCAGCTGAATAAAGCATGACACGATAACACATGTAAGAGCCACTGTTATGTTCTGAACATCTTTTTTTGCCTTCAGGGGAGCTGACTTTATTATATACCTTGCTTTGGTCACAATTAGAAACCATAATGTTATGAGATGTTAACAACTATCTGTAATTCTAGAAATAGGAATAAGAAAACATAAGAAGTGAGTGATGCTGTATGAACTGCAGCACCACTGTACTATGTTGTTTCTGGAAGAAAGTCCTCCAGGACATCATCAGCCTCAAGTGCAATGCAGTGAATTAAGTTAATTATTCATCCTCTATGGACATATGGGATCACTAGCGTAACAAAACCTTTTAAAATAATCTATATTTTTACATATGCCAATTCTGTGGTTTAAAGACAACAAAGGACTTTGGCATCTAGATGCTGAATATAGTGGTGGTGGCTCTGTGTGTTGTGTTAACTGTTTGCTCCTTGGATTGCAATTAGTTCTATGCCTATACCAGCAAACTAGTTTAGCAGGCCCTGACTAGACCTTCTTGATCTACACTCCCCTGTGTGTGAAATACTAACACTGCATTTCTCACACTATGTTGTATTGTGTAATCATTCACAAATACAGTTAAAAATTTCTTGACCATTGGAGTAACAACTGTACTCACCCCACTGGACAACATAGTGTAGCTTTATCTCAAATTCTCATCTTAGATTGTTTAGCACTATCTAACACCTCCTAGGAGTTCATCAGGGCTCATAGACTTATGGAACAAATTGTATCAGTTCATTCTTAATGTTAATGAGTCATAAGGTAAGGTGTTGACTTAAATATGAATTTTATGTTTATGTTTTGGTTTAGGTGGAACCTAACCCAAAGCGCCTCAGTGCTGTGGAGAGACTTGAAGCTGATAAAGCCAAGTATGTGAAAAGCCAGGAAGTTATTAATGCCAAGCAGGAGCCAATCAAACCATCTGTACTGGCGAAACCTCCTGTCAGCCACACTCTCCTGGCGAAGAGAACCTCTGGCATTGGTGGAGGAGTTAATGGGGACAGGGTACCGTTTAAAGCATCCAATAACAATGCCAAGTCAGACACATGTGCAGCAAGCAGCACCAGCTGCAAACGGGAAAATTTGAACCTGGAGATCCTAAAAAACCTGTTAAACTCTTCGTCATCTTCAGGAGCAGGATCTGAAGGACTAGGGCGTGGAGCTAAAAGTGCTGTGCTGATGAGGTCATCAGGGGGAATGGCCAGGAGTTGGACACCATCAGGGTAAATTAATATGCTATGCTTTTGTATTGTGTGTTCTATACATAATTGTTATATAGTATTATGTCCATTATCTCTTTAGCATGTAGACAGTGATTCTCTGCTTTGTTTGTCTTCCTTTCACTTGTGAACATCACCTTGTATATCTTTACCAAAACAGACATCAACCAAGACTGAATTTTGTCCTATTACCTTATTCTAATGCATGATATATATTATCTTTTTCCTTTTAGGTTGCCGTTAACCTACCGATCTACAATGACACTTAATGAGCAAGCACGAGACTCGGCTCCCAGTCCAAGTACCTCACACTCCCTCCGATCCTTCTCACATTCTCTTAAGGTACCACCAATTAACAGCGGAGGACACTGCAGTCCACAACATGGAGGAAACCTGAACCTTAGCAGACAAGTCCTGAATGAAAGAGGAGGTGAAGGAGGAAAAATTGATCGCTCACGCTCTCCACTACCACCTTTGCTTACCTCTCACTCTTCATCTGACCTTCTGCGTCTGTGCAATGGCAAGCCTCTCCGGACTGCCCGATCCAGCAGCTCTTCAGCTCCACCCCTCCCTCCAAAACCTAACCCTGCCACTCTCCCTCCTCCAGCGCTTTCCTTCTCAATGCCTCCCCCTCGTAATTCTTCGTCTCCCTTGCTCTGTGACATCACTGCTCTTCAGTCACTACCTTGTGATTTTGAAAACCCTTCCAATGCTTCAGTTGATCCCAGCTTGGAACTTGAACTTGGTTCATCTGTGGCTCGTCGCTCCTCACTACACCGATCTAAATCAGACCTGTCGGACCGTTTTGCCCGTGCTGGAGCTGATGTGGAACGATTTTTTAATTACTGTGGTCTAGACCCTGAGGAGCTAGAGGCAGTTGGTCCAGAGAACTTTGTTCGTGCCAACTCAGACATTGTCAGCCTGAACTTCCGATCAGCTTCTATGATCTCTTCAGACTGTGACCAGTCACGGCGATCCTCCAATGATGGGTTGTCAGATGGGGACAATGAGGAGGACGAAGAAGCTGGAGAGCGTGTACCATATGGCATCTCGGCTGTAGAGCGGAATGCGAGAGTTATTAAGTGGCTATACAGTATCAAACAGGCAAAAGAGACGCAAAAGGTTTCACATGTTTAGGGCAAGCACCATATACAAACTACCTTGTGTGTTAGAATGAACCAGAAATTCTCATAGGTTTAATAAGTTCTATCGCAATTAGAATACCTGGATGTATGGATGGATGGAAGGAAGAGAAAATCTGACATAGACTTGGTGAGAAAATTATTTAGAAGTTGATGAAGATATAAGGAAAAAGACATCCTCCTATTTCCAGAATAACATGAACACAAAAGAAAATAAGTGAATAAAAGGTTCAGTTACCCAAACAAACATGAGACACTGGAGAACTAAGTCTGAGTTTGTTTAAAAAAAGGAACCATAGCATGACAAATTCACTACAGATGACTGCATGGAGTTCTCGTAAAGGACATTTTGGCTTGTTAAACTTATTTGGACTATCTTTTCATTTTTGGGTACCCTGGTTACAGACCTCTGAATCATCAACCATATTTCTTATCTGTTTAGTTCAAATAAGCCTGGTTCTCTTGTCATTCACGGCTGATTCCCAAATAGCAGAAACCATCAACTCAAAGATTGCTATGAAGCACTGTCAGTCCACTCCAACCAATGTCCCCTCTGTTCAACCTTTTTCTGGCACTCTCTTAGCAGCTCCTGAGGAGCTAAGAGTACAGCAGACCACCAAAATGGCATCGCCAAGGCAGTCTATGTGTTGGCTTTACAGAAAAGTAATCGGCAATCTGTTTTCTTTTTTTTTTCTTGCCTACCACTATCAGGCAGAGGAAATCTGCCTACAGTGAAACTGGCATTCTAATAATTACACTGAGAGTCTCAGTCATTTTAGATTGCACATAGTACAGATTAGTAATACAACTACAACATTGAAATAGCATTAGATGTGTTAAATTTTACGAGATGTTTGCGATTTTAAGCCTGTCAGTAAAATAAAAAACCTGTAACGTGTCTTTAATGAGATGTGTGTGTGGAGTGATACATGTGATATAATGGAGATGCTTGTCTGTTCTCAGAGACGGGTCAATCTAAAAAAGCATTATATATGTATTGGCATTTAAATTAGCCTATTTACTAAATTGATTTTAATGATAAGCTAACCTAACAGCAGGCTAGGTGAGACTGTGCCTCTTCAAAATAAGCATGCAAATGCCTTTTCAGATATTCTTACATTTTGTGCAATAGCTGACACTGGTTACTTTTAGCTACAGTATTGATTGAACAAGGTGGATGAACAGGAGCCTGTGATTAGCTATGCATTATATTGGCCAGTGCAACACTTCAAATGTTACCTGACCTTAAAATTTGCTTAACTGTGCCGGTGTATTTTGGTGGCAAGAGCAGTGTTCACTTTGCACAGCTGAAATAAGAGGAACCAACAACTGGAAGATTGTGCAGAGAAATCAAACTTGTCAGAACATCTCTCTGTTGACTCTTTAGTGATTTTTATCTGCAATCTGCAAGCTAAATTTTAATAGCAATTGTACAAAAAGTTACTTAAAAATTATAAATAAATGAATGACAGTTAAAGATTTAAATAAGTGTTCCTTACCCAAACAACAGATAACTCCAGGTTTGTTGCACTTATGTTACTGTAAGACAATCAGCTAACAGCTTTACATTAATCAACGGTTCTGGTGTCAAATTTATATTGACAGTTGAACAGTAGCTTGATAAAAAAAAATAGAAGAGCAACAACCTTAAATCATTTATCTCATAGTTTCTGTGCAAATTGAAACCTGTTACTGGTTTATCAGAGTTACAAGTCAAAATGTCTACTTTAAGAAATATGCAATGAAAATACAAACACAAAGATTGCTTTCCTTGAGCTTAAACTAAAGTTAAGCTAAAAATTGTAAATAAAAAGATAGTCTGTGTGGAGTAACCACATGAAACAGGAGCCTAGTTGGTTTTGGAGAGAGGAAAGAAGAAACCAACAAAACATTTTTTTTGTTCTGTCATGATTTTTAAGACATAACTGATCGGTATTGGTGCTGTCTTACGGTGGACATTTGTTCAGTTCAGATGTTCACCCATTTAGTTTTATTAGGACTGTGAAAACTAGCTAGGCAGTCTTGCCAAGTGCTTCTCACTATACATTTTACAGTTGTGAGTCGTCAGTTTCCTTATGTACATTTTGCTAACTGGTTTAGTGAAAAAGAACAACTTTGGTTAATTAAGTGAGTTTCACTCTTTGTAATTCTGATCTTAGATATTAGTGTGCTTTTTAGAAAGACAAAAATTCATCAGACTGAGTGTGTTCCTACACATACACTAATGAGCCAAACATTCTGGCTATACCAAATAACATTAGGACATTTGTCAAGGTCTGGAACGTATTAGACATTAAAATAACTATCAGTTCTCACAGTCAGTGTGTCAGATGTTAAATACACAGACCATTTCCAAACTAAAAGTCATGGAATCTCTTTGCTTAGCATTGGTGGAACCTACCATATTGGGGGACAAACCATGAACAGGTGACAGGGTGCAGAACGATACACAATTTACATTTACAGGACTTTAATACTCTATTGCTAGTATCTTGTTACCATGTACCAGACTTTATTCTTATAGTGTCCATGCCTTGGTGAGCTAAAGCTGTTTAATAAGGACCATCATCTTATTAGGCAAAAGTGGTCATAATATTTTATGTAGTGTATATAATCTAGGAGATGTCCTTGTGACATTTCCCCGCAATAGTAGTTAAGCTGTCAGGATTAGTTATTTCTATATTCCATAGGTACAGTTGTAAGGTAAATAGTCGGTGTCAGACCTAACATAAATGGGTAGTTTATCTCCGTTCATTAAATAGTTTTTCTGATCCAACAGATCACACATGCAAATCTGTCTAACTGAACGTACAGCATTTCCCAGTAATGAAGTAACTGTAGTAATTATTATACCAGGCAATACCAGTCAAAATATATACACTGCTAGAGGGAACAGGTAGGTGTAGAAGGAGATTGTGATCATGCGCATGAATGTTCCCTCTAATACAGTGCTTAGTTGCTTGTACTGTAAATTGCCTTTTACAGCCCTTAAGTCAACAAACACTTAACTGTGGTTATCATTAATATATTGTCACTATCACTGTCCTGGGCTCTGCCTTTTCTAGTACAGCTGTCTGAGACCACAAAGTCAGCCAGAAGAAGAAACCTGTTACTTAAACAAAGTGTAATAAAGTGTATTCCCTAAAAATGCTGAGTTCATGTCTGCCCTCAGACCTATCTACATGCATCTAGCTGATCTTTGTACTAACATGTACATGTACATTTTTTTACATGTACTAGCTGTCATTTTGACTATCAGTCCCTCCTTTCACCTCTCCTTAAATCTGCTGCAGTGTATCCCCACAAAGACAACAACCACTGCAGGACTTACTTCATTTCACTGCCCAAATACACACAAAATCGGCAGTGTAGAAGCATTCACATGCCATGCTATATAGACAGTCTTTGAAAATGATGAAATAACTGATTTGTAGGATCAGGATAAGATTGGATAAATAAGGTTACACATTTCCACTTCACGTGTTCCAGTTGTAATGCAACCTGATCTGATACGCAGTCTCTCCAAATCCAAGGAACAGGTGTGGATACATTTTTGTTACCCTTGCATGAAAAAGAACTCAAATAGTGACAGAAATTTCTTATACTTTTTATTATGGGGACGTAAACTTAAATTAGTCTAATCTTATCTAAGATGTTTAAACACAATGGCATTGTGGGAGATCTAGACAGTTACACTTCATTTGAGGAGCTAAAGTAAAGTAAAGCCAGCTAAGTTCAGCAAAAGCTTACCCTGTCATTTCCATGTGTTTTTTCAGTGTGCCCCCCCTGGACCCCAGAATCTTTGCTGCTTCTGACTGTCAGTATTAATGAAGACAATATCAAACTGTTATGGCAGCTTCCTGATGCATCATTTTCATGTTGCTCCATGTGGCTCGTGTTTGTTTATTTTTGATGGATTCCTGTGGAACTTATTTTGGTTCAGGTTTTTTTCTATTGTAAATGCTGTAAATAAAATGTATATATTTAATTTTAAAAAGCTGTGTATTGGATTTCAGTTGTTTTTCGTCTAAACAGATATGTACTGTTTTGCTCTTTAGCCCTTCTTCAGCTCAAACTGGGCAGGATTGTTTGAAAAACTTTGTGTTGTGTTTTTCAATGTGGAAACTTAAAATTTGCTAAATTGAATAGAAAAAATGTTCACAGTTTCTGATTCATTATTTAAATAAATGGTTTTGTCTTGTCACTTATGTTTTACATTTAGTTTGGATTATTCTTTATTTTTATTGTCAATGCATTGTCAAAAGTGAATAGAGAGGAACAGATATGACAAATTAGCTCATATCTAGCAGCATGTGATGGCTGCATATGCTGCCACACAGCTCATGGACTGTTGGTAAACCCCGTGCACTGAACACCCTTAGTTTGGTTTGTATAATCAATGTTCCTTTAATAGGATACATTTTAAACATCTAAGTAAACATAGAGCAGACCACATGGTTTAATTTGAACATTTATTTTGTATGGTAACACTAGTGATGTGTCCTTTGTGTTGAAGCTTCGAAGCGCGACTCGGGTAATCTCGGGGGCGTTTCTGTGAAGCGTTTATCGAAGCTTGCTTTGATTACGTATGCAGTGACGTTCGAGGCTTCGCGGGCAGTCCATACCACGTGACTGATTCAGGTACTGGCTCGCCGGTTCGCGCCAGATTCGAAATAAAATGGGCATCAAACCACAGCTGAGTGATTCCCCCTCGCATTGTGTTGTGGAAATTGTCAACATGGTGATACAGGAATCCCAGCCCTTCACTATTGTGGAGGACAGTGGGTTTAGAAAGCTTGTTAAATTTTCATATCAAGAGCTGTACTTTCTTTTGTTTAGGCTTTGAAAGCTATGGTGGACCAAAGATACGAGTCCAAAGAAAAAGAAAAGCTAACTGTGGCAAAAGCGTCTGCAGTTAGTTTGACATCTGATATGTGGACCTCTATTAACACAGAGGCTTACCTAGCTGTCACCTGCCATTTCATCGACTCTAACTCAACTGTTCAGCTCTTCCCTAAAGCACACACTTCTAGCAATTTGTCACAAGTAATGGCAGCGCTCATGTCAGAGTGGGGCATTACAGACAGAGTCACATGTTATGTGACTGATGGTGCAGCAAACATGGGTGCTTGTGCAAAGGAGTTTCGTTTGCGTCACAGTAATTTTGTGGCACATACATTGAACCTAATGGTCAAAAAGGCTCTTGATCAACACGCTCTCTGAGATCCGGACCACCTGTAGGAGGATAGTGGGATATTTCAAGAGCAGTACAACTGCTAAGGTTTGTTCCATTAT
>JAUMHJ010000009.1:1720787-1730806 GCA_032361105.1 Microctenopoma lineatum
TACTAGATTTTCCTCCTTAAAAATTGGGTGCGTCTTATATGCCGGTGCGTCTTATATGGCGAAAAATACGGTAATTTTTAAGACAAAAAAAACAAAACGTTGAATCTGGTCCTGGAAAATATACTTTACTTTGCAGGTGCTTTTATCCAAAGTGACTTACAAGGAGAAGACACCAGCAATTACCATTCAGTTTCCATAAATAATGAGATATTACAACAAAGAGCCCTGATAAGGCCTAACTCGTCAAGACGAAGAACATGCTTTGGAATTGTTTAGTGCTAGACAATTATGTGAATGTGTGTATGTGGTAGACTCACTTGAAGTATTTCTTAAACAAGTGAGTTTTAAAGTGTTTTTTAAAGGTGGTGATACTCTCAGCCAGTTGAATGGGGCAGGGCAAGTTATTTCAACAGCCAGGGACCACAAAGGAGGATAAACACGACAGTGATCTGAGACCCCGTGAAGAAAGGATTTTTAGCCGTGCAGATTGTATTTTTTCCTCAGTTTCACACTTTTCAGACATTAATTTACAGCACTTCAAGGCACTGTACACAACTACTGCTAAATTCATTTATGTGTGTATGTTACTGCAAAAAAAATCTGAAAGTATAACAAATTGGTAACTTTAAAATGTTTTGTCTGTCAAATTGGCAAGTTAAAAAAACACATGGCTATCATCTGGCTCCAAATAAACAAAGACAGTGTTTGTATGTTCAAATGGAGACACGCAATGACTCCTTTAAAAAAAAAGAAAACAACCATCAGTTTATTGCTTTTTATTTAGTCATTTTATTGTCTAAAATAACTTTATATAACTAACTAAGTCAACAGTGGACTGAGTGCACTCCCCGAAAATAGTTTAGAAGTTAAAGTGACACAAGACAATCATACTAATTCTAACTAAAGCATAAACTATCTGTCAGTACAGTTTATGTGTGTCCTAAGCATACTTTAGTTACTAAGGGTAAAGGCAAAAACTGACTTTATTGACTGATGTTTACCTGTGTTTCCCAGCATGCAAAGCAATTGTGGATGAACTGAACTACTCAATACATCAACTGGACCCAAAGAAAACCATAAATGTGGGCAGCTTCAGACTCAACCCTGATGGAACCATGACAGACCGAAAGGTACTGAAAGCTGATGTGTAGAAAAATATGCTCTCACTAGTGATGGCAATTATAAGGCCCTATAATTTCCAAGGGCGGAATCGCAGAATTGAAATATTAAAATGAAATACGTAGTTAAACGCAGAATGACGTTGAATTCAGCAATATCAATATGCAGATAAAGCAGAACAACAGTCTCTAATGAGTTTCAGCCATGCAGCTCCCTGTACATGTCACCTGTTTAAACAGGATTCAGCTTTTTAAACACACAAACAATACACAGAGTAAAACATGTCAGAACAACACAGTACATCACAGTTTCTTTGTATGCAGCTGTGTAGCTCCAGTGTGCCCCCATTAACACTAGTCCACCCAACATTAATGCTGACACAAAACAATAATGTTTGGCTAATTGCGGCCTGGTAGCTCAATGGATTAAGCGTCAGACTGGGATGTAGAAGGTTGCAGGTTCGAACCCCGTCTGACTCCTAATCCATTCCCTACCAGGTGTGTCCCTGAGCCAGACACCCAGCGCTAGCTCCTTGTAAGTCGCTTTGGATAAAAGCGTCTGCCAAGCAAAGTAAAGTAAAGTAAAGTAATTTGTTTTGTGTAGCATTGTAGGAGCAGTGCTGCAAAACAGGACCCGTGAGAAAGATGCATAGACATATGGAGACGGATTAATTTTTAAGACAAAAAAACAAAACATTGAATCTGGTCCTGGAAAATATATTTTACTTTACTTGGCAGGTGCTTTTATCCAAAGCGACTTACAAGGAGAAGACCGTAAATAATGAGATACTACAACAAAGAGCCCTGATAAGACCTAACTTGTCAAGACGAAGAACATGCTTTGAAATTGTTCTTCCAAAGCATGGAAGAACAAGTGTTGGAATTGTACACAAGAGGTGTGGCAGGAAATACAACACATTTCAGACTACAGAGTCTGTGATGCATCAAGAGGAGATCTGAGTGCGCCGCTAGCAGAGGAGCAAAAAGGCGTCTTGGTTTGCTTTTAATCACAACAACAGCAGCACTCACCTGCTCCAGCCCTGCTACCATCCACATCGGGTTCCTGCACCACTCACTGTAAAGGAGCACAATGTCAGACGGATGCTCCTAGCAGTGAACCCAAGAAGACTGCTGCCCCAGATGTGGATTTGTGGATTATAGTTTTTATTACAATAATTGCTGACATTCTCATCACGAAATCGGTTACTCTCAGCCTCCCCCATCACATGTGTCTGGATAAAGGACTTTTTAACCAGCCTGTGAGACTCTGACCCCACAGCTCCTCCATTCACACAATAAACACCGGTTCCCCACAAGGCTATGTGCTGAGCCCCCCCTGTACTGTCTCTACATCCGTGATTCAGTCTGGCCAACAGTAACAACCTCATTGTCAGGTTTGCTGATGACACCACAGTGGTAGGACTCATCTCAAAAGGGTACCGCCCACAATGTGTGGGCCGCTTACAGAGAGGAGGTCCTAAAGTTGGCAGCCTGGTGTTCAAAAAACAATCTGACTCTGAACACTAAGAAAACCAAAAACATAATTGTCTACTTCAGGAGGCACAGTACTGACTTAGCCCCCCTTTATTTTAATGGTGAGTGTGTGGAGAGAGTCCATCGTTCCAGTTTCTTAGTGTCCTCTCCCCTGACATCTCCTGAAGAGACAGCATTACAACTGTCATTAAGAAGGTTCAGCAGCGGTTACACTTCTTAGGAAGCACAACCTGGACTCCATCCTGCTACTGACTTTTTACCGCTCGTTGATCAAGAGCCTGCTGACATACTGCATCACAGTATGGTCCAGAAGCTGCACCATAGCAGAGAAGGAAAGACTTCAGAGAGCAGCACAGAAGATCATTGGCTGCCCTTTCTCTTTCCTGATGGACAATTACATCTCCCGCTGACTCATATATGCACTTCAAACTCACACATGCACTGATCGCACAACCCAATCCCAGGACTTCCTTCCACTCTGTGCAATATTCATTATCTAATAGTATCGATAGGGATATATCACTACCCTCTGTTACTGTGATCATCATTACTCTGTAATATTTAAATAATGTGTAATAACCTACAACTTAAAGATGGCGCCGACACTGTTCATGGCGACACGTCTATCTGTCCGGATTTGGATATTGTTTGTTGCATTATGCGGAACTTTTGGAAATGTTTCAGGACTACTTGTGTATGATCACCTATCACTCCTAAACATCAAAGCGTCATATGACCTTATATTGAAACAAGCTGCTAAAGAACAAGGACACAGTCTACCGCCTCCACCTTTTGAATGAGCTATTCCGACATTCTTACGCCGCATCCATTATACCATACCATCAGAAAATGTGGAAAGCGAGGTGGTCTGCGTGTTAAGGCCAGGGCTTACCTTCGTGACTATGGTCCAACACTGGACTACACCTATCGCTGGATCCTGCCTGTTGTCCCCGGAGACCTCGACCATTTCCCCCCCGGTCGCCGGCCTTTTAAAGCGGGCTCAAATTTGCGGATAGGGTGTGGATTTTACTAACCTCCGCTCCCTGGTTCGTGTCAGCTCCTCAGGTACTCTGGACCGTACTGTTCAGATGGCGTTATTCAATGCTAGATCAATAGCAAACAAGACTCTTATATTAAGTGATTTCTTCAAATGGAGGCAGTTGGATTTTCTGTTTTTAACAGAAACATGGCTTCGTAGTGGTGAGTTGGTAGCCTTTTCTGAACTTCTTCCTCCCAATTGCACTTTCTTTAATTCTCCCCGGACTTTAGGTAGAGGTGGAGGCCTGGCGACAGTTTTTAATTAATGTTTTCGCTATCAACAATCATTACAGCTGACTTCATTTTCCAGCTTTGAACTTCAGCATTTTGAACTTCAATTGGATACTCCTGTCCTGTGTGCGCTCGTTTATCGTCCTCCCAAAATTAATAAAGCTTTTATTGAAGAGTTTTATGATTTTATGGTGGGCATTGCTCTTAAATTTAATCGCTTTTTAATTGTTGGGGATTTTAATATTCATCTCTGCTGCGACTCCAAACCACTGGTCAAGGATTTTCTTAACATCATCAACTCTTTTAACATGGTTCAGTGCGTTACTGCCCCCGCCCATGAAAAGGGACATCTACTGGACTTGGTGTTGACACGTGGCCTAGATGTGTGTATCACGGAAATATCCAACATCTGTATTTCCGATCACTTTCCCATACTGTTTAACTTAACGATACACTCTCCAGTGGATTACCAACGCGCTCCAACATGTAGTAGAGGGATGCTCAGCGCCCTCACTGTCTCTCAGTTCTTTGAGGCTTTTAATGACTCTGGACTGATAAACTCTTCCTGTGAAGATATAGAGGCCTTGGCAAAACGTTTTAATTCCACTTGTGTCAATATATTGGACTCCATTGCTCCTCTCAAGCCCACGAATGTAGACGCACTGAGAGGAGATGGAAAAAAGACAGGCTGCATGTATCTTTACATCACTCAGAGTCCTTATCTATCTACCAACTTGCTATGAAGACCGCTAAGACCCAGTTCATGTCCAACATTGTGTTAGCTAAAAAGTTCTTTTTAATGTATTTAATCAAATTATTAATCCATGTGATACTGCCGGTGCTGTGCCCTCAACTAATATGTGTGAACAATTCTTAGAAATTTTTATGGATAAGGTTTTAACAATTCGGTTCTCTGTCTCTTTATCTTCTGCTGTAGACCCCAGTGCTTTTCCTGTGTGCCTTGCAGCAGTTTGAGCCTGTTTCACTAAGGGAGTTATCGAAAGTAATTCATCACTTAAAACCCTCCTATTGCCCACTGGACTGTCTTCCACCCAGCTTGCTAAAAAATGTTTTTAACACTATTGGGCCATATATTTAAAAAAATAATGAATTCCTCCATTGTTACAGGTTTGTGCCTTCCTGTCTCAAACAGGCTGCAGTCCTGTACTATCAAATTAGAGACCTATCTCGAAGTTACCCTTTCTCCCAAATGTTTTAGAGAAAGTTGTCTATACACAGCTGCAGGCTTACCTTGATCTTAATGACATTTCTGAAAAATTTCAATCTGGTTTTAAATCACAACACAGCACTGAGACTGCACTTTTAAGAGTTTTTAATGATCTTCTAATCATGGACTGTGGCAAGTCGGCTGCCCTTCTGCTGTTAGATCTATCAGCAGCCTTTGATACGGTTGACCACAATATCCTCCTATCGCGTCTAAAACTGTGTGTTGGCCTTAAGGGCACTGCTCTTCAGTGGTTCCGATCTTATCTTTCCCAAAGATCTTTTTTGTAAATATGGGCCCTTAATTCAAAAGTAGCCCATCTTAACTGTGGCATGCCCCAAGGTTCTATCGTTGGCCCTACCCTGTTTGGTCTCGATCTATTGCCCTTGGGATCAATTCTTTCAAAATACAATATTACATTTCACTGTTTTGCGGACGACCTACAAATATATTTACCGATAAATTCAGGCATAGGATCTTTTAGCAATCTCATTAACTGCCTAACTGACATTAAACAGTGGATGTCCAATAACTTTCTTAGGTTAAATGAAAATAAAACTGAAATTATCATCATTTTTGGTAATCCTACTGTCCTAAATGGAGTGGACAGTGTCCTGGGCCCATTATCCTTATACTGCAAATCTCATGTCAAAAACCTGGGAGTGTTCTTTGACAATTCTTGTAAATTTCACAAGGTGAGTGCAGTTGTCCTGTCCAGCTTCTTTCACCTCAGACAGTTAGCTAAGGTAAAGCCAAACCTTCCAACTAACGTGTTTGAACAGGTTATTCACCAGTTCATTAACCTGCCGACTGGACTATTGTACCTTCCTATATTATGGCCTGAACCAGTCCGCACAACATCAACTCCAGCTTGTGCAAAATGCAGCTGCTCGGTTGCTGACACAAGCGGCAAGAACATATAACTCCGGTGCTTGCATCTCTCCATTGGCTTCCTCTTTCATACAGGATCCAATTTAAAATCTTGCTCTTTGTTTTTAAAACTTTGAATTGTCTGGCTCCTACTTATCTTTCTGATCTGTTGTCTTTGCACGCTCCAGCCAGAACCATGAGATCCAGCACTCGGCTCATTTTAACCATTCCAAGAACCAAGCTAAAAATCAGAGGGGACAGAGCATTTGCTGTGGCTGGCCCCAGATTTTGGAACAGTCTGCCCCTAAATGTAAGATCAGCACAAACTTTGGAGCTTTTTAAATCTTCATTAAAAACACATTTTTATGGACTGGCTTTTAGCACAGGTTGACCTGGTTGTCTCCAATTTTTCCCTTACCTGTTTTTATTTCTCTTAATTATTTTACTCTTTTTAATTGTTTTTAGGTTTGTCTAAACTATCTATTTTAAATGTATACAGTGTGGATTGTGATGTTTTTATTATTTATTTACTACTTGTTCAGCACTTTGGGCAGCACAAACTGTTATAAATGTGCTATATAAATAAATTTGACCTTGACCTTGAACAAGAAAGTTTCTGGGGAAACTTTAAAGGTGCCTGCCACCTTGTGCCGCTGAACCTTAGACCGATCTTCCCAGACAGAAAGCAGGATTTACTTGTTGTTTTTATATATGTTATGTGTGGTAGGAATCTACAGTCCTTCCTGTAAGCTTGTCGTGTGTGGTTTTTGGCGATATACGTTGACATGGTACGTCAACATGCCATGTAACCACATCTGTGTACATGTCATGACCAAGACTGTCGTCCTGTAAACTCAATCTTTTTGGTTTTTGTGAATTTGTGTTGCTATAACTAAAAATAAGCTTTATATTTAAAATGTATACAGATACAACACAAAGGTTGAACACAAACAGGTTGTTATGGACAGAACACAGCAGGACTTACCTCGACAAAGCACAGATTGAGAAGAACTAATCGAAGTCACTCGTGCCATTTCTACAGCGAATAACCCAATCAGGAGCGATGTCACGCAATGTCATTTGTATTCAACCCGAGCTAATTCAGACAATTTCAAATTTGAATAAAATAAAACTATATCACAGAGTAAAGACGTCATTAAATTGTGCCTTTCAGGGTCAGAGAATGTCTTGTCTTTGTCACATCAAGAAAAATGGTTTAATTTAGATTGATTAGTTAAATAGCGTACACTGCACGTGGGGTAGAGACCGTTGAAAGGCTTGGAACTGATATTGTGTGCATCTGTGAGAAATTATTTTAAACTACGCAAAAAGGTTCAGGAGGAACCAAGAAAATATATTACTATTAAGTTAACAGTATAAAAATAATGAATTACAATTAATAACACGATATATATTGGTTCATACCATACCAGGGTATTTATAAAACACATTTGACACAGCAGCTGATCAAAGTGCTGCACACTCTAAGAACACTTTAAAACAAATACAGCAACACAATGGTAAAAACACAAACAAGACATCACAATTAATTGTAACATTACCAGCATGAGAAGAAACAACAAAATGAGTAATATATTAGTCAATAATATTAATGCAGTTACTGGATTACAATCAATACTAATGTAATAGAGTACAATCAGTAATGAAAGCTTTTTCCAGTTACATTTCTGGAATTTTGTTTGTACACAGACACATCAAAACACATTTTGTGTTTTTGGCAGATAGCAGTACATAGAGCATTCAGAATTTTAACACTGATTGAGGCTTTATTGTACACTGTACAAGAGGTTTGACAGCAGCTGTCATGAACTAATAAGAAGGATGTTAATCCACAGGAATTATTGGCTCACTCAAAGTTAATTAAAAGCAATAAAATCCATATTCCTTTATAGAACTTAAACTAATACATGTAATTAAACATCAAATGATGATATCTGCATTGTCTAACCTCAATTCATTATTATTGCTAGATATGATTTACCATATAGTGGATGGAGTTAATTAGAATAATTTATTAAGTTCAATTAAGGTCATTTATATTGTATCGGTTCACAAGAAGAATCGTATCAAAGCAGTATACAAAAAGCTACAATTCCAGTTTAGAACGTGTCAAGATTAAGGGTTAGTAACATGTTTTTAATATTCTTATAAAAACTCATCTTTATTCATATCTGTGTTTGTGTCTATGTGTCAACCATAGAATGAAGCGATAACAGTGTCTATATTTGGTGGGAAGAGAAAATGGGATCATGTTTCCCACCTTCACAGCACACCATCACCTTGCCCCACACTGAAAGATGTCAGTCAATTAACACATTGTATGGAAACAATAGGAAAAAAATACAATACAACAGAGGAGACACATCACAGAGATAATATTACTCTAATGTAGGAGAACTTGTACTACACCAATGGTAAATGGAAGGTGGTCAGGTTTGTCTTTCTGAAGTCCACAATCAGCCTTATGTCTTGTCTACTTTAAGAGAGAGCTTATTATTCTTGCTCTGTACTCGGACATTGTGCTTTGTCCCAAACTTCTACAACACAGCACACACTAAATTAACAACTTCCATAACAGGAAGAAAAGAAATCCACTGGCATTTTAGGTAGGATGAAAAAGGGTTAAGTTACAGCAAATGAAATGTCCAGTAAGCAGATCAGTTGACTGCAAGGAAGGGGTGAAGATGGCACGGCATAGGATATAAACAGATAGTCCACTAACCTGCTCTATACTCGGACATTGTGCTTTGTCCCAAGCTTCTACAACCACAATAATTCATTGTAATCTACTCTCCCTCATCTCATTTCAAGTTTACGTAACTGTGAGTACTTTCTTTTCCCTCTCTTTTTTGTTGACCAGTCATTGCAACACTGATTCTTGGTGAAATGCATATATAGCACTTGGGTGTTGCAACATGTATGCCTTTCTTCTGCTTCTTCTCTACATTTAGGTCTATCCTACACGTGGAAAGGGCGTTTCATCACACTGTATCATACATACCTGACAGGAAACACTGATGTAGGAAAGGAATGGAACTTATACACTGCCAACTTGGAGAAACAAAAAAACAGATGTTAGTACTGACAGCATATCAATATTTAAGACAACGAGATATAGGGTGGAAAATTACTAAGCTTTTGGCTTTTCCACATGGGACCAACACTGTTCATCCATAAACCAGCGTATCTCTCGTTTTATTCACTTTATTTTATGTTTAAACATTGGTTACAAACTGAGGTTACAAACTGACACTTAGAAGGGAATATCTCTGCCCTGCTGTTCCATGATAGTGAATCACAACCTTCCAAATAAAATAGCATATTGTTTCTTTAAATATTGACGCAACCTGTAGGATTTCTAAAGTAAAGGAGTATAAAGGTTGAATCTGGCCATCAGAAAACCACAGCAAAATTTATAATACAGTGCCACAATATGATTTTTTTTCTTTTGGACATCTTCTATATTGCAAGGGCTGTAACACTAAACACACAGTCTGATGTTCACATAAATATAATCACAGCAATATAATACACTATTACTGCATTTAAAATGTGATTCGAAGCAAAATCACAGCAATATCCAGTTACCATCAGAATTCACGAACTACTTAAATAACTAAAATAAATGTTCATAATCGGCAGAAAACACGTCCGGTTGAAGTTGAGTGATCGTTTTTTATTGCAAATTGCCCGTTAAAGTCAGTGTTTTATAATAAATAATCACAAACATCACATATGTGCTCTGGTAACACAGATATGAAGTCGCCATTACTACGAATAAGTGTCTAGAACAGTCTAAGGTCAGTCAGTTTTAAATCGTTTTGAATTGCTAATGCCACTTAGCACGCTAAGCAGCTACTTAGCTGTACAATCCTGGCACCAACATTCTACAGAATGTTGCAGGAATCCCAATTAAATGGCAACCTACCTCCAAACATGAATTCCGCTAATATTAGTCTCTTACTTAAACCAGGCAAAGACCCACTATTGCCTACCAGCTATCGTCCAATATCACTTATTAA
>JAUMHJ010000009.1:1730906-1742958 GCA_032361105.1 Microctenopoma lineatum
TAGTTTCCTTAGTGCTTGCTCATATGGGACTATTGGGTTTTCTGCATTATTTTGTTTACATATACACTTATTTTGTAAGGTCCTAAACCTTGCAATGTAAAGTGCCCGGAAATGACTTTCGTTGTGAAATAGCGCTATACAAATAAAGAAGAATTGAATTGAATTAAAAACACGTTGTTGCTGTGTAGACCACTAATAAATTTAGGGACTAAATTTAGTGTTCCCACTTGTTCAGACACTACACCACTGGTTATGTGGAGTCTTCTTTTGTCTTCATTTTCCAACTCCATTGTGCCAATTCTGGACATCTTACTGTCTTCTCAGTGGCACCGCCAATCCCACTTTTGACACCAAATCTTTTAGCACACTTAAAAAATGACTCACGAGCGCTCTATATGTTCGCTTGCTTATAACTGCAACATACACATGTCTGCAGTACATAGCAGTACATTGTTACTAGCACGTCTCTGTCCTTACAATGTTGACATAAAATCTAATTACAAAAAACATTTTGTTACTCCAGTATTCTAATGTGACATTTTTACCAACATAAGCACATGTATTAATGCACAGACAACTCAAACGTGCAGCCACAGTATCCCAATACTAATGGCTAGTTTAGCTGCAACTAACAACAATAATTTTACCGGGGGTAAATGGACAACTTTTTCCTTTACACATGAGCCTCTGTCTTATAGTACACTAAATGTTCACTAAATATTATAACTCCTTACCTGCGGACATACATAGACATAAAAGTACATTGTTACTTGCACGTTTTTGTCTTGCATCTCGCCTGAGCACTAAATTATGCATGGGCGGTGATTTTACAATATTGACAGAAGTGCTCGCTAAAAGGTACACTCCATCTTGTGGCGCAAATTGGTAACAACACCTTACACATGGAAATAAACTACTGCTGTCTGTTTGTAGGATATTCGAGCACAGAAAATAAAGCAAAACATGAAGGTAAAATGTTCCAAAGAAACAATACATGAAATATAACTAACTATAATGACAATCATGTTACAACAAAATTAAAGATGTAGTGGGGTCACTCGTTTCAGTATCAATCCTCACAGTAACCAAGAGGGGGAAAGTAGTCAGAACTGAGGAGATCCTAGTTCCAGAGGGAGAACAAAGTAGACATTGAGAATAGCTACAAATACCTTGGAATCCCACAGACAAACAGGAACACAAGGAAAGCAGCAACCACCAAATACCTGCAACGAGTGAGACAAGTCCTGGGAAGTCAGCTGAATGGGAAGAATAAGATCTGGGCAAGTAATACCTCCACCCTAGCAGTAATCAGATACTCCGCAGGCATTATAAGTTGACAAAAGGAGGAGATGAAAGCCACTGATATCACGACAAAGAAGCTCTTCACAATGCATGGTGGATTTTCCCCAAAATCCAGCACACTGAAAAATCCAGCACGCTAAGCGGAACCCCTACCCCTGCACGGCATGTACCACCGGCAGATAGAGGAAGTGGCTCACATTAAAAAATCCTACCAGTGGCTGGACAAAACTGGACTTAAAGACAGCACAGAGGCATTAATTATGTCAGCACAGGAACAAGCTCTAAGTACAAGATCAAGGCAGGGCGTACATGGAACACCATAACCAAGTGGCTGGCATAGTGTAAATGGTAAATGTTCTGCACTCATATAGCGCTTTTCTAGACTGGTACTCAAAGTGCTTTACACTGCTTCTCACTTACCCATTCACAAACACAAGCACACACACACTCTTACACCGATGGCAGAGCTGCTATGCAGCTGACCTGACACACCGAGGGCAACTTGGGGTTTAGTGTCTTGCCCAAGGACACTTTGACATACGACTGGAGGAGCAGGGTAACAAACCATCCATCATATTATAGGCAGGCAACAGCTCTGCCACCTGAGCCACAGCCATCCCTAGTGTACAGGAACATCTGTGCCGAGTATGGGCTGGAAATCCCAAGGTCAAGATGGGAGACACCTCCAAAGTTGGCTGAGAATGATGAGGCTAAGATTTGCGCGAGTGTGTGTGTGTGTCTATAAACTTACTAGACTTAGGATAGTATATTAACTGCTTTGTAAATGCACCTTTTGTAAAACTGGGTAAATAGTTAGTTCAGTGCTTTTTTCAAAGTTTAATAAATGCAAAACAAGCTGAGTTAAGAGTGAACTTCAAGCTAACATGAAGTTATTAATTATACATGAAGAGCTTGGAGCTGCAGCAGTTCAGGTAATTTTGCACCAAACTCAGCACAATGGCATAATACAAAGCTGTTCCCTGTAATCGTGTTTATTTATAAGTGTCTGCAGATAAAGACTGAATTCTGAATTCAACTGAATTCATCACTGACCTTTTCCATCCACTACTGCTGAATAAAGAATCATGTTCAGCCAATGACAAGCATTCCACTAAGTGCCACTGGAGAATGTTTATCCCAATGGGCCTTAAATTGTACATGCTATGAATACTGTGACTGTTTTAAAGTTAACAATACTAACAAAGAAATGACTTGATCAAATTATAGAGAAAACCAAGCTAGGCTAGCTTTAGGTACTTGCATTATTCCAAAATAAAATCTATCTATCTATCCTTCTGGCTGCTATAGCCACTATGTTCTGATCAAGTCAGCATTGGCTGAACATGCTTCTTCCAAAGTAGCAGGTGAGGCCTATTGGTGATTTTGATTTGCATAACTTGTGAATACCACAACCTGTTAAATATTCACTACATATACCAAGAGATACATTTTACTTAATGGAGCTGTAATAAAGACAGTGTCTCGTAGACTCACACCAATGTTGATTGTGTGGACTAACACTACTGACTATAATCTGGATCAATTTACAACCAAAACAAATGAAAAAGTGTAATTAATATAAGTAGCTTCATTAGATTTCCATTCTTGATAACAATCAAGTTGTTATCAAGTTGATAACAATCAAGTTGCCAATCATTAATTTAAGATTATGTCAAACGGTGTCAGATACTTTAGAATTAAGAGAAAACAGCATGTTATCATGCTCTTCACCAAGCTATGATGCGGTTTACCCCCTGCCCTTAGCTGACACTAACCTCCACCTGTTGCATTGCCACAGAAGAAGGCAAGCCTTGATCCCATGCCCTCCCAGCTCCCTCCTTTTCAGCAGATTTTGACCTAGCATGAATCGGTGAGGAAGGGATGTCATAGTTTAGATGCCATCAGTGAGGAGGATTTGCAGGTTTTAAGTCTCTGCTCTTTGGCCCCCTTGCAGTAGGACTTCCTGGGGGCATGGGCCTGTTCTGTGGAACAAAAGTTAAACCTGCATTTTGCAACAAAGACAGAGGGTCTCCAAAGACATTGAACTTAGTTGGAGCAGCACCACCATAGTGACTGGTGGGAAGTCATGCATCGAGAATGAGAGGATGCACAATGGCATGCTGACACAATGACACATAAAATCATGGCTCACAAATGTGAGTGAGATGACATGCCAGTTGTTTTGTTATCCATAGAGATTGTGTTTTTCTCTCCACTAACTGAACAGTCCAGCAATCTGAAAAATACAGAGGTTAACATGCTACCAGCGTCTGCATCAAAAATCTGAACTATTGAGATATCTGCATGTCCAGAGTCCTGGTGATTATTAGAAACCTAGAAGAGAATATTAAAAAGTAAATGATATGGTTTAAAAGACAACGTCTTTTTCACCTGTAGTAGATTTGTCTTTTTTACTTTGGGTTGGAATCTGAGAGATAATTTCAAATTTCAAAATACACTTTCCATTTAAAGCTCACAGTTTAGTACTTAATTTCTGGTACCAGTGTTACCAAACCTGATATTTTCACTGTGGTCAGAGTTTTTTTGTTGTTTTGCCACAAAGTATTAAAATGCTTCATCAGTAGTTGCCTCCTATCATAATCAAGCTATTTTTGCAAATAATTTTCCATTTAGTTGTAAATAGAATAATGGTCAAGGTGACATTTTAGCTTTCCCTTTATCCACTTTGATGGCAATATTATTATTAATATTCATTTATGGGTCTTCACTGGCCTATATCACCAGGACAATGAAACTAAAAGACCCCTGTCCACAGCAGTACAAAAATAGTCCCCCCATCCAATGGGAATTGAATGGAGGATAGTATCCCTGAGAACCCTATTCTCTGTCCCAACTGGTTACAGCCCACCCCACCCCCATCCTCGTCACCCACCCCCCACCCTATTCTTCAGGCAACACTATGACTGACAGTTCTCTTTCACAAGAGTCTGACTGGCAAGGAAGGGGTTTAATTCCAAACCATTTTGTAGCATGGCATGATAATGACTCAGGCCCAAGCCCATGGTTGAATTGGATCAACATGGTTGTATTGTTGGTGGTAGAGATTCTGTCTTTCTTTATTTATTGGTCTATAAATAAAAAAAACTCAAAAATTAAAGTATGATTTGTTCCAAGATTATTTGAATTATTGTCCTGTAGGTGTTTGTGCCTATGGACATGGCAGATGGTGGAGTCAATCCATGAATCTTGTGGATTACACTTAAGAATGCAATCTGCTCAACTATCCATTTGGCTAATAATGACTTACATTTTCATGTTATTGAGTCTTGTATTGTTTGTATTATAGGTAAAACAATACTAGTTGAAATATATTGCATTTGCTTTCATGTGGTTAAAAATAGTTATTAATTATGTAATAATAATCATGTGACAATATTATTGCTGATGAGCACTGAAAATTTGTTCAGCTTCAATCAAATCTAGTTACCAGATCTTGAATAACTTTCTAGGAAGATTAGTCCTTTGACAGAAAGGATTATGTATTTCATAAATTTAGAGTTGTTTCCTGGGATAAATACTTATAACTAATCAGCTGGAACAACTAGCAGTTAAGAGCTTTTTTTTGCCATTTGATACACATCTGTCACCACGCCTATTTCCACTTTTGGATTTTACTGTTGGTAGAATGACAGATATTGAAATATTGACAGTTCAATCAGGAATTTAGCATGTTTAGGACATTTGTTATATAAATACAATATATAAATAAAATAATAAGAAAGGTAATCTATTAATCAGATGAGTGGTCATAATCACTCTTAGAAATGAACATTATAATAACTAATTACCACTGGTTAAAACTTTACCACTGGGGCCAAAGTCATCACAAGCTGAATTTGATTGACAGGTGAGCCTCATCATCACTGACCAGTGTGACCTACAACAGTGCTCTCCCTCCAACCTTTGACCCTGTGCTGTAACACATTTAGTTGACTTCACTCCAATGTTGTCAAGCTTAAGGAACCTAAAGGAATCACAAGATTTGTGATTGGTTTCATTTATTTTTGTATTTTTATTTATAAGAAGCTGTAGAAAACCAGATGGGAAGGATTTTCTGCAAAAGAGATGGCAAAGAGGCATTCTGTCAGTTTGTGACATTTTGTAGAGAGAAAGTGTGTGTGTGTGTGTGTGTGTGTGTGTGTGTGTGTGTGTGTGTGTGTGTGTGTGTGTGTGTGTGTGTGTGTGTGATGTAATAAGGACCAGAGAGAAAACAGCAAACTCTTAAAAGAAAACAAAAGACATCAGGGGATAATATCTACATTGTCACATAATCTAGTTCATCTCTCCAAGATGCCCTCCAACCCTCTAGAGTCTTTCCTCTCCACGCAACCCTCACCCCCACCCTGGTACATTTTGACCAATGAAGACGGGAAAGATTTCCTCCTTTGATCATTGAAGGAAAGAGTGGGATGAATGTGTGAAAGGGAGCAGATAAAACAGTGTAAGGGCTGTGAAAAGGAGCTGTTCACCCTGCACTTGGCTTCTGTTAAGGCATCGCTTATTTCACCCCTTTCAACATCCTGTCCTTGCCCTCTTAACCCAAGCATTACCCCAACACTCAGTATCCTTCCGCGATGGTGGGAGCAGGGGGTGTACCTGTCTTGACCCGTCTAGACACCACCACTGCAAGCACTATTTTGCTCTCAGAGGGGTGAGAGAAATAGGATGGTGGAGTTTGGCTGTAGAGGTTGATTTGGGTATTCAGAGTTGGAGGGTGTAGGTGGTAATGAGAATGGAGAAAACCTAGCAGAAACAGGAACTTACTGCTGCAAGACTGCACAGTCCTGTGGTATAACATAACAGGCCATCATGGTAAAGAAAAAAGTTGACCAAAAAGGTACCAATGTAGATTTATTTTTCATATTTTCAGTATGTTTTTAAAACCTTTTTCAAGTTTAGTCTATTTGTAATTATCTAACTTTTAGAGTTAATAGAGCAAACATTAAAAACAAAATAGAATCATCAAGCAACTCATTGTCTCCCTAACATATTTTCTTCCTCTCTGTAATGTGTGGCCAGGTACCTCTTGCTCGCTCAGAAACCTACCTCAGCGAGCTCCTGGATGAAGTGTGCAACAGCATGAGTGATTACGCTCTGCATGTGGACCCAGACACAGAGCACAAAGAGTACAAGAGGTTTGCTCCTAGGAGTAGTGCGGCCAACGCGGACTTCCCTGACTTTAAAAACTTCCAGTTTGATGGACCTGAAGCATCCAATGCCATGAAATTTGCAGTAAGTCCTGAGGTTAATGTAGAAACTGTGTGTGTACTTAATTCTCAATTGTTGGTAAATGTAGGAACACTTTGTGTAATATAGTGTATACACAGTACATGTCAAAATATACTGTAGTAAGATGAAAGTACTCAATTCAAATACACTAACACTCCTCTTCACTTTATGAAATCACAGTGTGCTAAGAAAAAACAGTCTAATGTTAAAATACAGTTCTGTATTGGTGTTTTCAACTGTGTGTTGATTGGAAAAGAGTTTATGGCTTATGTTTGTATTTATGTCACTGACGCTAGACTAGATAACAGAGAAATAGAGAAGCATCTTGAATTACAGATGTGCTGAAGCCAACATCAGCTGTCATTAGGCAAGGGGCAAGAAGCATCGTATTGTGTCTTCATAACTATAACAAAAAACAAACTGTTGAAATTACTGATTACATACATTTTCTTTGAGTGATTGCAACTTTGTCTTTTAAGTTAAAGAAACACTTATTTTATAGTACGGTTTACTGATAGTTTATAATCAACACTAACTTGACTTTGTAAGTTAAAATAACATTTTATCATTTTATAATAAGTACTTTTTACTTGTTTTTTTTTTGTTTCCAGAGTACAAATCAATATCAAGTATATTTGAGCTAAAGTTTTTTAAGTTTGACAAAGCTATATAAACTCTACTGTGACTGAAAATGTTGCTTAATATAAAGTCAAAAGTGTACATTCAATACTTACATTTGTTTTTAAACTTAATACATAAACAAAAAAAAACAGAATGAAAATACAGATTAATGCAAGCAATTTAAATGCAAGTTACTTTTTTATTAAGTAACCATAACAAAAAAAATTGAAAAACTTGAGCATAATGACAATAAATTCTTCACTTAAGTTTCAAGTGAGAAGGGTTAGAATGAGGACACTGACAAGGTGTTTGAGGACCAACTGTACGAATGTCTAATAGGGGAACTTCTTTAAACAGCTTGAATTTTCCCTTATATATTGAGAGTGAGGGATGCCCTTATACAAGCCCAAACCCTCAATGTGGCTCATGTAGACACACAAAGCCTGCGTAGGGCATAAAGTCTTCTCTCTCAGGTGGAGGGCAGTCTGTGGCTGTCTAACCAATCTAAGCCCTATTTTCTCTAGGTCAATTGATTATTTACACTTGTATTTTTATTTCAGTGTGAAACTGTTGTGGAGGAGCTGGAAGATCACATAATTTCTCTGTTCAGCCTGGATGTGGAACATGTGCAAAAGGAGTTATGCAACAGAATCTCAGGTATCTTGACTTCATTATATACTCTAAACCACCTCCTCTGTGCACTGGTTAAATAACACTGACAAATTATTTTATGTTGTATTGTAGAAAATATTTTAAAATCTGTTTCTTGTTATTGTAATATTTTCATCAAATATAAAGCATATACATTAGGCTGTTAACAATGATTATGATCATTTTTATGTATTGTTGGTTAATCCTTAATTATTAATGTACCAAAAATCTAGTCCATTTACAGTATCAATTCTCTATCATGAAATATAAACCATTTCAAAGTAGCTGCAAGTTTCATAATGCTATTAATTACAAATGCCAAGATGTATGCATGGTAAGGCTTAATTAGAAGAGGTTTGACAATTATGTTGAGGCTTTTTGGGATAAGATAAATTTTTAGCATACTTCCAATTTATTTTGGGGTAAATCTAAACACTGTGGCAACATAATCTAAGCATCTTGACCTATTTATGTGTATTATTTGTATTTTTTTAATCATCTCTTATGGCCTAACTGAAGTTAGCTGAAACATTTTTATTAAAATCTATAAACCAGACGTGTTTGCCATTGTAGCTGTAACACGTGTATTTATGTTTAGATATTACATGCAGCATCTAGAAGAAGAAGAATAAGAAGAATCCACTTTATTTTATCATTGAAACATTGTACATGTTACAACAAAATTTCCTCTCTGCATTTGACCCATCCCCCTTGGGGCTCAGGGAGCTAGCGCTCAGTGTCTCACTCAGGGACACACCTGGTATGGGGGAAGGGCTGGGTGCCACAGCTAGGAATTGATCCTGCTATTCCTGCATCCCAGCCCTCTGCCTTAACCACTGAGCTACCAGACTGCCAATCAAATCTATCCTGCTCTTTTGCAAACTCACAGTGAGAGCACTAAAATAAGATGCAAGAACTTCCCAAATAGTTATAATGAAACAATTTGTTGATTTTTGGTTGCAGCATTGAAACTTAGAGCTTTTTTCATGTCTATTTGTTAATAGGGTGAAGACATTAACTTCTTTTGTTTGTCTTGCTGTTTTTGATTTCAGACTACTGTCGGGAAGGCAGTCACACAAAAAAGGAGCTATAGTAGTGTGTTATGTATTTAGTGGATGAAGATGGGACAGCTCTGATGCATATATGACATAATAGAGGCAAACTATTTTTTTAGATTAGATTTTAGAGAAGAGATCTTGAGAAAACACAATTTGTACCTTAGGTTTTTTTATGGCTTTGTCAGACCACTTCATACAATGTTTATGTTGTTGAACTAAAAAAGCTGAAAGATTATCTGACACAAAGTACAGACTGGAGCACACATGACTATATGTCTTACTGGAAGAGAGTTGCTGAGTGACCACAACACTTGCAGCACAGCCTGCATTATATCAAAAGGAATTTCTCAAAGGTTTCTGTACTTGGTGTATTACATATTAAGGTTTTTTTTATCCTTAATTACCCACTGACTAGCCAAATTATTTATTAATATTATTAATAGTACTATTAATAGTATTTTTAGTTTGATATTTAGTTTACACAGAACTAGATGCTTGGGGAATTGTCACCAGGATGACAAGGACATCTGCCACAAATACAAGAGTTACTCAGCTGTTGGAATAGTCAAAAAACAATAACAACAAGATTTTTAGATGCAATGGCAACAGTATGTTACTATTTTCCTCCATGTTTCACCGCAGATTACACCCAGCTATATTTAACTTTGAAACCAGATTATACAAATCAATTAGTCTACATAACTACATAAAGGAATGGGTGTCCTGTAAACTACTCTTTATCTCGTACAAGACAAAGGTCATTCTTTATGGCTACCAAAGCTTCAAGAGAAGAATGTTGTCTCACCAGATTGCCACTCTAGATGACATTGCATTGGCTTCAAACACTACTTGAAGTAATCTTGTCATTAACTTTACCAAGATATTTACCATTATCCGTTATATAAAAGAAATCTCTTCTAAAACTACTTTTTTCCACCTGAGGAATATATCTATCTATCTAATATTAGAAGCACTCTGTCTCCAAGTAATGCTGAAAAACTATTTCATGCATTTCATTTTTTTAAACTTGATTACTGCAATTTGCTGTTAATGGGATGCACTGAAAACTCCCTAAGCCCTTAGTTAATACTAAATGTTGCAGCCAGACCTTTAACTGGAATTAATAAGAAAAAACATATTCCTCAAACATTAGCTTCTCTCTCTTGACTCCTTTTAATATCTAGAATAGCATTTAAAATTCTTCTACTCACGTGCAAATGTTATGTGTGTGTCAAACAGGTCTGTCTTGCAGGTGACACTGTGTTTATTTTGTTGTTTGAGCTGTAGAAGTGTCAGCAAATCTGCTGTAAGTATGTGCCTATGTCCCCTTTTCAGGAGTACTACTTCTTTCAACATCTGATAGTACCTTTGGTGACGGAATGCTGAAAGTGTCATGGCAGGGTGTAATAACAGCAACAAGAAAATGGAATACAAATTTGACAGGCTAAATTTAGATGTATGGAAAATTTTGAAGGTTGAAAATGAAGACTGATAACACACGCGACAGCAACAACTGTGTGAACATGAGCAAATATTTTTGTTTTCATAGTGCTGCTGTGAACATAGTATGATTTGTGTTATAATGACCTGAATAAAGCTGAAAAGAACAGAATCTACACCGCAAGTGAACTGAAGTTTTTTAATTACAAAATAGTTACAGTGATTTAACAATGCGAAAATGTTGGAAGGGTTAAATAGAAAAAATATTTTAACAAGTTAAATTCCAATTTAGCACGGCAGAAAGAATCTATTGCAGCAGAGTAGAGCACAGACATGGCTTTGCCGTCAATGTCCTTTGGTTGCCAGGGGGACTGACAGGTACCTCTACAGTAACTGTAAGAACTGGTAAACATAAAGTTAACCTAACACCAAGTGTGAGCTCAGAGTCCACAGTGTTTACATGCTGAGTGAAGAAGCTATGGGGGACCACTTTATTCATCATTCTGCAAACTAGAGGAGCAACTTGAAGTGGAGAAGAATTGCTACCAGTTCAGTTTTTGTCCAAAGATGTCTCTGTCTGTGCTAAAGAGTACATTATTCAAACAGAGATACACATGCATAACCTACATACTCACCACTGTCATAACAGCAACAAAGAAACGACGATGATAAAATTAATTATTTAGTTTTTTTACAAAGTTCAGTGTCAGCAGGATCACTGAGGTGCAATCGTGTGTAACGCTAAAGCTGGGACAGTCTTCTTAAAGAATCGACTGATTTGAATGTTGTCTCTAACAGACCGATATTAAATGGTAAATTTTCTGCACTCATGTAGATTCTTTCTATGCATGTCCTTTCAGGTTCTGTAGACTAGATACTATGTGTCAGAGATTATTGGGCCCAAATATAATAACCTCAGTTTTGTTATTATATTGGGGATAAAAAATTTCAGATTTGGTAGCCAGTTGGTAAAGTAAGCTATTTGATAAAGCTTATAAATGGTTCAAGTGACTCTGCTGCTATAGATTTTTTTCTGCTGGGTGACCTCCCACATCACACTGAGCTCCTCTCCTTGTTCTCTGTCTATGTCCACTCTATGTTGTGCTTCGTCCGCTCTCTCTCTCTCCATATCTTTCTGCATGTATTTTCTTGGGTCTGTGGTTGCTGGTCCTGCCAACCAGCCTAGTGCTTCGGCTGCTGCCTCTTCTGTCTGTTGTTCTTTTCCCTCTCTTCTGTCCACTCACCCCAACCGGTCAAGTGGGACTGTTGGGTTTTCTACATTATTCTGTATATATTTATACAATGTGTACGGTCTTGCCCTCAAATAACTTATGTTGTGATTTGACGCTATATAAATAAAGTTAAATTTATTTATTTTATTTTTCTACCACTGATTCATAAAGAGGAAGTCATATTCATAGAGAGGAAGTTAAATGATGGAGTGTCTATGAGCAGACACAATACTGGCTAATTCAATTCAATTCAACTTTATTTATATAGCGCCAATTTACAACATGAGTTATCTCAATTCACTTTACAGTGTAGGGTTTAAGACCCTACACATTATATCAATATATACAATATATACAAAACCTAACAGTCCCACTTGAGCAAGCATTGAGGTGACAGTGGAGAGGAAAAACTCTCTTTAATAGGAAGAAACCTCCAGCAGAACCAGGCTCAGGGTGGGCGGCCATCTGCCTCGACCGGTTGGGGTTAGTGGACAGAGG
>JAUMHJ010000009.1:1778059-1788472 GCA_032361105.1 Microctenopoma lineatum
GGGTGGTGGTCTACTTCTGCTAGGTCAGGGGTAGGCAAGTTCGGTCGTAGGGAGCCGTAGCCCTGTTTGTTTTTCTACCCTGCACTTACATCTTCTGACTGGCTGAACACACCTGATTCAGGTTACAGGATACAGTTCCTGCTCTTGTTTAACAGCTGGAGGGTTGGAAAACGAGCAGGGCTGCGGCTCCCTAGGACTGAACTTGCCTACCCCTAGGCGAGGTTAAACAGGCAGCCACCTAGCGACTGCTTGTTTTTCCTTTTTACATTTTGTAAACATTTGCATCTAAATGGACTAAGTTTACACAGTATTATACGAATATATCAACGATGACGGTTTTGTTCAAATCATTTAAAATCATTAATAAGTACTATATTTTTTTATATTTTTCATCTCTTTTTAGGTTTAGCAGTTTCAGAGGGTATGCCTGGGTGGAGACCAGCTGCTCGAACCCTTCGCAACATCACAAACAATTCTGACATGCAGCCAGCCAGTCGACCTGCTAATGTAGCACATGTAAGAAACCCAAATTTTTCTCACCCCACAAGTGTTTTACAGTATTCATACATACATTGAAGTGATTTAAAAGGAATGAAGCACAATTGACCCTGTCTGCTGTCATGAATGTGGACTTCTTAATGGAGTTGTTTATTACATATGTTAGTGCTTCTTAGTGTTTTAACTTACTTTTTATTATCCTGTTTGGTTTCAGATCATCCAAAATCTGACATCTAATGAGACCAAGCCTTTTGAGCAGTTGTCCAATCAGAGCCATTCTCAGACACCTAATAGTACAAATCCTCTGTTGTTCAATCAGCCCAAACTGGCTGGACAGCACCTCACAGCAGAACAACAGCAACAGTTACTGCAACAACAGTCACGCCAGCAACATCAACAGGTACCACAGCAGCCACAGCATCCTATGATGCACCTCCAGCAGCAACATCAGATGATGCAGCTACATCACCAACAACAACAGTCACCGGTTACACAGCAACAAGGATTCCCGCAGTTGCCCCAACAACAGCAACAGTTTCTGCAACAGCAGCAGCAAATTCAACAACAGCAGATGTTTTCGCAGCAGCAGCAGCATGCATTCTCTCAGCAACAGCTAAGGCCCCAGCAGCTCATACGGCCTGGTGTACAACAGCTACAGCAGCAACAGGCACTGCAGCAACAGCTCCAACAGCAACGTATGCAGATGTTACAGCAACAGCAGAATCAACAGCAGTTGCAACAACAGCATCTACAGCAGCAGCAGCTGCAACAACAACAACACAATTTTATACAACAACAACAAATGCAGCAACAGCACCTGCAGAATCAGCAGCAGCAGAATCTGCAGCATCAGAACCAGCAGTCCCTGCAGCAACAGCAGACAACGCTGCAGCCTCAGCTTCAGCAGTCCCCTCAGATCACTCAGCTCTTTGGACATGAGCCTGGACAAGACAGTGAGTATAAGCTGAAATTTTGGTCACCCTAAGCTGTACAATGGTCTAGTCAAGAGTCCAATCAGTTATTCTCATGAGGCTTCCCAATCTTAAATCAAAACCCACATCAAAAAATATATTCAAGTTACGTATTTGTCTGAACAGTTTATTAAAAATCATAACCAGCTACACAGGCTGTTTTTTTATTAACTTGTGGACTGTTGCTGGATGGAACACGCACAATTTGAGTTGTACATTGACAATTTTATTTTGTTTGGTATGACTTGCTTAATAATAATAACACATTTCTGGACCACAGAATGAACAATGTGTTTCATGCAAACTTATTATGGGCCTGTAATTTTCTAATATCCAATTTCAAGAAAAAAAAGACCAAAAAATATTAACATTAAATCTGGTGCTGTAATGATTATGATTAACAATCTGGACTGTGGTATTTGCACAAATAGGGCTGGGCAGTATACCTGCTGTCTGTCTGTCTGTCTGTCCGTCCGTCCGTCCGTCCATGATCGATCGACATATTTGTACAAGCTATAAAATTTTACAATACCATTTATACCTTGCTTGCATTTACATCTTTACACCCGGCAGCATTCATCAAGCTCTCTAATTCTGTCATACGCACAACTACACCCACCTCCTCCTCCACTGTGCATAAAGTAGAATCCCTTTTATTGTCACTACGCAAGTACAATGAGATTCAAAGCAGCTCCTCTAGTGCAGACAGACATTAAATAACAATAAATACAAAAAAAGTAAACGGATGGTGCAGAGGTTGTTATACACATGGGAGCCTGGTGATACACAGTCAAAGCATGTCAAACAGGGTAATTTAAAAAAGATGCTTAAAACACTTGATCAATATCAGCTGCCCACTTATTAGTTTACAAAGCAGGTGATGCCAGAAATGCACATGAATATCTGGAAGGTTCTTGGTGTCCAACTAAGAAATGTGAAACATTTCAGACTAATTATGATTATATATTTAATCCCTTTTATGTGCATCGGATCAACACAAAAAAGCAGTGACAAATGCCTAAATTGACATAATTTCACACAGAACTCCAGAAATGGGCTGGACAAAATTATTGGCACCTTCAACATATTCAAGGTTCAAAACACTTTATTAATCCCAGGGGAAAGTTGTTTAAATTATATAGTTGCGTACCCTTTGAAAACAATAATTGAAATTGAAAACGCTTCCTATCAACAAGCTTGTTACAGCCCTCAAATAAATTTATTCACCACTCTTTTTTTTGCAAATTGCTCAGTGTCTTTCATTTGAAGGGTACCTTCTTTCAACAGCAATTTTGGGATGTTTCCATAAATGTTCAATCAAATTTAGATCCTGACTCATTGCTGGTTACTTCAGAACTCTCCAGTCTTCAACCGTTTCCTGCTGTCCTGCTGGAACACCCATGACATTGATGTAGATCCAGCTTTCTTTTTTTTTTTCCCTGGCCTGTCAGTAACACAGATGACACATAAGTACGTCATGTATGTATAGCTGTGTAGTCATCATTCACAGCCCTTTTATTAATAGTTTTATGTTTATTTTTCTTTTTTATTATTTCAGTTACAGACAGGACCTGGGGATATAAAGGAAAAAAAAGGGGGAGAGAGAGAGTGAGTGGAAAAGAAACATAAGGTGGGGAGGGAGTCAACAGATAATGGGAGAAAAGATAAAAACGATAATGGAGAGGGAGGGGGGAGAAAAAACACATAGAATCTCCTTCAATACCTGTCGAGAGAAAAAAGATAGAAAAGAACAAACATAACTGCAATAACACAGCAACGACCTATATCTGTATTAATCACAGTAATTATTAAATATTTGTTTTGAACAGCACACTACTAAAACAAGATAAGTTTAGAGGCAGCAGCTGATTCGGACAGTGTGTGTGAGTATCTGATTATACCTCCGTGTGTTCACCTGAGTGCACGCCTGTGTGTGTGAGCGCACTTGTATTTATAAGATTCCTCCATGTAGACCCCGCTTTCTAACTTTGGGCCCTACATGGTGCACCACAATCTCTTAGTTGGTAGTTTGCTAATTTTATGATGCTTTGCACACAGTCAAGGCATCCAGTGCCAAAGGCAGCAAAACATCTCTAACCTTCCACTATGGTTGACTGTAGGTACTGTGTTTATTTCTTTGTACACCGCATTCCATTTTCTATAAACAGAAGATGATGTGCCTTACCATAGTTTGACCTGACGATGTTTCACCCCAAATCTGCAGAACAACTTGAATTTGATTGCAAGTTGATTGGGGCTGTTTATCCACCATTTAAACTAATCTGTCTATTATATTTTTTTCTTTTCCATCTACATACAGGAAGATAAGCTACAGTGCCATGTGTTGTAAACTTCCTACTTTGTGCACAGTGGATAAAGCAACATGACTATCTCTGGCGATTGGCTTGTGATTTGAGATTAATATTTTCTCCACAATTTCCAAAATCCTTTTTTGTATTAATCCAGTGCACATAAAGGAAAAATCAAATAAAATCCAAATTTTATATGTCACATACATCATTATACAGTGTACAACACGCAGTGAAATGTATTCTCTGCATTTAACCCATCCCCCTTGGGGGGAGCAGTGAGCAGCCACAGGCGGCGCTCGGGGGGCTAGTGCTGGGTGTCTCGCTCAGGGACACACCTGGTATGGGAGGACGGGCTGGGTGCCTCAGCTGGGAATCGAACCCGGGACTTTCTGCTTCCCAGCCCTCTGCCTTAACCACTCTGCTACCAGGCCACCAAAAACATGTGTATACAAAAACATTTGTAATTGTTACAATTTTCTGGAACAATTTCAAGGGGTGCATTTTAATATAAGCCATGAATGTAAGATTTATGTTTTACTCAAGCATCAAGTGGCACTTCCGACTCACCTAATGAGATAGATGATAGTTGCTGACTCACAGCTACCCTTGAGTATTGCTCAGTTATGCCAGAGAATTAATTTTTTTTTATTGGCTCACTCTTGTGACTTATTATTATTTTCTTACTTTTAGTTCCACAGGATGGATTTCTGCTGGGCTGTGTGTTTGCTGTTGCTGACTATCCAGAACAGATGGCTGACAAGCAGCTCCTTGCTACATGGAAGAGGGTAAGGTTACTTAGTCCCACAGGAACAAAAGGTTTGAAGCAGGATAGTAGTTTTCTCTTAAAGCTACCGGTCTTAAATGAGCAGCAGTTTACACCAATCATATGGCATTAAAATCAAAATGAGTTCTCTGACTAGTTTGTGCCTACGCAGCAAGTTCTGATGCACATGTACTGATCGCTGTTTACATCAGTGGCTTATTTGTAAGTTTGGATTACATGGGCTACCGCTTGCCCAACATGCCAGTTCACCTGTTTCCTTCCCTTTGATAGGTACTGATGATTAAAAAACCACAGGAATGTCTCACAAGGACAGCTTTTTTGGAGATGTTCTGTCATTAGCCATTATTTTTTTAACCTTGTCAGAATTACTGAAATCCTTAGGCTACCTTTTTTATGTATAACAAATCAATTTCATAACTGGCTGTTGACTTTATGCCTAATATCTTCAGCACTTTACAGGTGCCATTGTAATGGAGATGATTGTTATTTACTTCACCTTTATGGGTTGTGTAATGTTGTAGCATTGCTGGTACCAGAAAATGTGTGTAGTTTTAGAAAGGGAGAAAAAAAAACTAAAACCAAACTTTTCCCTCAGGTCATTCAGGCATGTGGAGGTGCTGTTGACCTGACCATATCCAGCCGGTGCACACACCTACTTTGTGAGAGCCAGGTCAGCAACATGTATGTACAGGTAAGTAGGGCTGGGCGATATGGACCAAAACTCATATCTCAATATTTTTTGATCCCATAAAGTAGTTATTAAAAGCTTACTTTGGGACAAATGTTCCAAATGTAGTTATGGGCACATATGAAAAAGGTTTTGTAAATAAAGATGCATTGCTGATTAATCAATTAAGAGTTGTTTAAAAACAAATTGTCCTTTTTATACATTGTATAAAGCAGTCTATAAAGCCACTGTTAAAGTAGCGATTATATCTTTACGATATGATTTTAATATTTCCAAAATTTTCTTATTCATCTTCAACACAGCGCTGGGTTCAGCAGAACACTTACTGCTTTGTTAATGCAATTGAAACTGGTAACAACAAAAAATATAAATGTTTCTATTAAAACAAAGAACCTTTTGTATGTCACATTAAGATAAAGAAGCAGTCTTCCTTTTGTAAAATATATTTGAAATCAACAAATGTATGAAATAAATATACCTTGCTGGAGTAAAATGTTTTGTTGGTTTGGTATAGTTCTGCTTCAAACCCAGCCCATCCCCCATACCAGGTTTGTCCCTGCGCGAGACTCCCAGTGTTTTTCCCGTGTTTGTGTGGAAAGCTGAGTCCTGTCTAAACAGGAGACATGTACAGGACGCTGCGGCAGCAGAAACTCGTTAGAAACTATTGTTTTGCTTGTTGAGGAGACTTTACGGCCGTGGTGGTAGCAGCAGTTTACCGTGCTGTACGTTCATCTTACGTTGCTGTTTGAAGATTTGAAGTGCTCGAAGCTTTTGTTAGGACTGTTCTGCTTTTTCTGCATAAAACATTCTGCTGCTCATCTGACGTTTGGAATCCGAACAACATCCACATTGCTCTGTATGATTATTTGACTTTTTTTTTTCTCAGAAAATTGTATGCTGCTGCCTAACCCGTCAGATGTTTTGAAAACGTTTTTTTATTTACCATTAGCTACTTGGATACGAATAATAATACATGTCCACTGATAAAATATCCTAACTGGGCTTTTTTGCAATCTAAGAGAAAATCAAATAAGAGCACTGCAACAGCTGACAGGGAGGAGAACAAAAACAAGTCATTCCTTATGTTGCAATAGTATTGTAAAAATAACATGTTCATTTTAAACAATGCACAGACTAAGACAGAAACTGGTCCACACCCAGACACAAACAAAGCAATGTAGTACATGTATGTAGCAGTGCAGTCTAAGGCATTAAGGAATGTACAGATCTGTACATAGAAGAAGCCAAGCAGCAGCTCTATAAATGCAGACTCGACACAAAAGATCCAGCTCATCAGGACAGGACTCAATTATACAAAATGCCTTTTCATGACTTTTTTAGTTTTGTTCACAACCTACACTGTGTTTAGAGAGGTTATTCAAAAATTCTGATATCGTCTAGTTTTTCTTTAAACCAAATTTCCAACAGGATAATATAGATTGAACTATGGCTGTGCCAATCTGTTCTTTATCTGGCGATTACAATACGATCACCAATGAGTGTTGATCACTGATATCGATCATTTGAATTATATAGGTATAGATTGGTGAGGTATGTGTGGTAATAACTTATAATGCCTCAGAATGAGACCTGACATAACTTAATATATCTATGTTTATTGATTATAACTACCAGTGTTTCCCCTACCATACAAGGGAGGGCGCCCCACCTCCCATGCTGGTTTGTAATCAGTGATTGATTACACACCACCCCCCCACCTCATCCCAAGAAGTCAGGTACATCTCCGATGACAGATCGATCGGAACACACACCCCTTCACTAATCCTAATGAATCCTAATTGTATTAATTAATCATTAATAATGGTGGTTTCATACCGATTAAAGTTATGGTTCTAGAGATATAAACAAGATTAGTATATTTAGCATTGTGCTAATTTTTTTTCCAGAAATGCATTAAACAATTTTCATTGTAGAATGTTCAGAATATTCTGAAAATGTCCTCACAACTAGCCAAGTGTCCTGTACATTCTCAATATTTTTCATGCTCTTTACTTGTAAAATCCTCAAAATAAAACACAAACATTTATTAAAAACATTGTGTTAACATGCAGAATTGCACAGTATGCACATACATTGAGCAGCACTAATGAAATTTGATTAGAAATAACTTGCCCCACACTGGAAGACCATCAATTAATTAACACATTAGATGGAAACAATAGAAAGAAATACAATGCAACAGAGGAGACACATCACTGAGATAATATTACTCTAATGTAGGAGAACTTGGTGTACCAATGGTAAATGGAAGGTGGTCAGGCTCAACAATCAGCCCTATGTCTTGTCTACTTTAAGAGAAAGCTTATTATTCTTGGACCTGACTGACAGCTATCACACCTCTTCTCTGTACACCATGTCCGCGCTGTGTTTTGATGAGTCCCAGCAAACTTGATGGTGTAGTTTGTGATTAGAAACATGAAGACACTGATAAGTTACAGATTTTAGTGAGTCAATGTTTAGACAAGGAAAACATTTAAACACTGGTTACAAACTGTCATTTAGGAGTGAATATCTCTGCCCTGCTGTTCCATGATAGTGGATCACAGACAAAAGCTTCCAAATAAAATAGCATATTGTTTCTTCAGATATTGAAGCAACCTGTAGAATTTCTAAAGTAATGGAGTACATAAATTAAACTGGATTCAGTTATGTGTATAAAGGTTGAATCTTTACATCAGAAAACCTCAGCTAATTTTATAATACAGTGTCACAATATGATTTTTTTTCTTTTGGACATCTTCTATATTGCAAGGGCTGTAACACTGAACACACAGTCTGATGTTCACATAAATATAATCACAGCAATATAATACACTATTACTGCATTTACAATGCGATTCGAAGAAAAATCACAGCGATATAGAGTTACCATCAGAACTCAGGAACTACTTAAATAATTAAAATAAATGCTCATAATCGGCGGAAAACACTTCCGGTTGAAGTTGGGCGATCGTTTTTTATTGCAATTTGTCCGTTAAAGTCAGTGTTTAATAATAAATAATCACAAACATCACATATGTGCTCTGGTAACACAGATATGAAGTTGCCATTACTACGAAGAAGTGTCTAGCACAGTCTAAGGTCAGTCAGTTTTACAAGACAAGAACAGAAATTCAGGACAGTTCTGCCCTGATGATGTATACAAAAGTATTCATCCATAAACCAGCGTTTCTATTGTTGCATTCACTTTAATCTATTTTAAACATATGTTACAAACTGAGATTGAAGCCCAGTGTACCAAGTATTAATATTGAGACTCACGGATAACCATCCCACGTATGATTAAGAGTTGTTTTTCAAACAACAAGAGTTGTTTAAGAACATGAATAAAGTCAACAGAATGTAGTTTGTAGCTTTTGGCAGATGCAGATGAAAATTGACTGAAGGAGAGAAGGAAAAACGGCAAAGAGATGTTTTTCCTGGACTCCAGAGCACGTGTGACGTCACACGCTGTACAGGAGTATAACTTTGCCAATACACACTAATGGAGAAAATGCGAATATTTTCACAGCTTTTTAAAACTTAAATTATAGTAACTCAAAAACTACACCAGATATCAACATACTGTTTTACAGGCACAAGGCTGAAAGTGTCTAGTCTCGTTTAAATCACCTTTCTAGGCCAAAGTATGACAACACAGGACGGTGATGAATTCAGAGAGTACAGGTCCAAAAAGCCAATTTATGACCCAATTAAATTACTTAAAGTACTGAATATTTTTAAAATAAAAGTAATAGCACACATCCCGGGACCAAGCCAGTAGATTTCATGTATCATTTGTGTCTGTGGACCCTTCCGTTCGAGCCACATTAATGTAGATACAAGTTCAGAAGTAGAGAGTAATAGTGCCTTTATTGCTTCGCACTGCAGGCACCAACAAGTGTAAGAAAAATTTGTAGAAAAACAATAGGTAGTATCCTGTGAAGAATATCTGTATCAGGTGTGTTGAGTCAGATGTATTTTTTTTTTCAGGCACTCAGAGAAGGGAAGCGCTGTGTAACAGCCCACTGGCTCAACACTGTACTGAAGAAAAAAAGAATGGTTCCTCCTCATCGGACTTTACATCTGCCTTTTGCATTTCCTCCTGGAGCAAAACCCTGTTCTCAACATGTAGGTTAAGCTCCCACAAACATTAGTATTTATCAACGGAAATTTGTTTTGTACTTTACAAATGCAGTGACTAAAGAAAATCCATTTAAAAATCAATCTTCTTCTGATTAATTGCAATCACCAGTTATTTAACTAGAAAAAAAATGGAAAGACAAGTAATTTTTTGTGAACTCCTGACAGTTCAGAGAATCATGTCCAGAGTTGCAACGCCATTAATGTTGGTCCTGCCTAGACACCTGAAACACTTTAGTTTTATGGTATGTCACTAGCCTAATCCTTTACTCTGGGGCCTGTATGATAGTTGAATGCGAACTATTACTAATAATTAAATTAACCAGATTTCCTTTGCTGAATGATATAGTGCATGCGTGTCCTTACTTCTGTTCCTACATTTTGGTTCTGTCAAACACGAATATCATTAACAGGACCAGTAAAACAGTTTTTGAGAAGCATTACTTAACCTACTTAAGAATAGTACTAAGTAGTAGTGGTACTATGTATTAGTGTTATTCTTTTATGTTAGAGAGTTAAAGTGGAATGCAGTTTTTTTTTTTTTTTTACATTTTCCTGTCATGCATGTACTCTAATTCATCTGTGTTTTATGTCAGATTGTATCGGTGACTGGTTTTGTGGATGCTGACAGAGATGACCTGAAGCTGATGGCCTATCTAGCTGGTGCAAGATACACTGGATATCTGTGTCGCAGTAACACAGTTCTTATCTGTAAAGAGTAAGAATGGGAAAGGCGTATTGAATAAGTGCTTCCTGACAGTTTTGTTTGTAGCAACAATGTGATATATGTGCTCTTATCTTGAATATCTAAGCAAAGTAGTATGAAATTCATAATTTCCTGTGAAATGCTTTTTATGGTTTAACACCAGATAACACAAATGTTTTGGCAGCATCACAGTCACCTCTGTGCAGTCACTAAGTAGAGCATGTGTCTCAGTATAATGTTAAAATAGTATGTTTTAGTGCTGCAATAAGCACAATGTTTTATTCGGGGGGGGGGGGGGGTGTTGTAGTATA
>JAUMHJ010000009.1:1797490-1811208 GCA_032361105.1 Microctenopoma lineatum
GTAGCGCTGACACAGGTCTAGCAGCTGTCCAAACAACAATTTCCCCAAGGGGATCAATAAAGTATTCATTATTATTAAAACTACAACTACTAGTATAATAAGTGAAGCCGGCAGGACAAGGCCTGTTCATCTCATTAACTTGATGATGTTGTAGCTCGTTGGTGCTGATCTGTGGGTTGACTCTGACTGTTCTCACCAGTCTTCGCCTGAGTGCATACACTAACCCACAATCCTGGCGACACTCCAAACAGCACCCAAGACCCCCAGACTTAGCCAGAACATCATTCCAGAGGCAGAGTGCCCCCAAAACCCCAGGCCCGGTGCAACCCCTACATCAACAACAAAGACCAAAGTGGAACAGAACCATGATCTCCACCCCCCACTAGGTAATGAAGCTGATCAAAAGAGCCTAGAAAGAATAATCTAATGTAGTGATATGACTTCTCGTGCCGAGGCTTCGGTGCATGTGTCGAGTACTCGATAGATTTTTTGCGAAGCGTGTATTGAGGCTTGCTTCAATTACATATGCGGTGACGTATAAAGCCTCGTTTGTGAGATGAACCACGTGAGTGGTTCAGGAACTGGTCTGGTGCACCATCCAGAGTTTATAGGGTTATGAAATGCAATGGAGTTTCCCTTCAAGTTGTATGGTGGTCTCAAAGACACATAAATATGAAGTGGATTTATTCAGTTCAGTTTAGCAACTACACATAAAACTAATGTCATCATAGCTTGACACACAAAGACAATACTTAGTTCCCTGGCACTTTTTATTCACATGCCAAATTGTGACAAGAACAGGAACACATCTGCCCGTCTTACTGTCTTTGACCAGCAGGTGGATTGTGAGCACATGAAGCCAGAAATGAGGCCTCGAGAAATAAACCATTTTGGGAACCAATTGGCTGCGAGGCTTTACAGCTTCATAAGGCTTCATCTGGCCATCACTAATCTAATGTGATGGCAGAAGTTGTATCAAGACTAGTCCAAAAAACGATCTCTATATTGGTTGATATTAAGATTGTTCTCATGAACTGGGAAAAAAAAAAACAGTCTAGCAATGCACAAGGTGGTGAAAGCCATATGGATTGTGTTAATCTTTTTGGTGACACAGTCTAGGTTGCCCAACAAGCAGACCGAGGAAGGGGCTGGAATAGTGCATCTAAGACACTTTAGGTCTTCCCGAATCCTGCACCAGAACCTCTGAACAGGTGGACAGAATCAAAGAGTGCGGATGTAGTGAGGTGTCTTGCCTTGACAGTAAGAGCAGTTGTTAGAAGACGTAAAACCCATCTTGAACATCAGCGTCCAACATATTAATTGTAAACTATAATTTCTATTCAGTTTAAAGGTATTTAAACTTATCTGAGACCAAAAATTATGGTTCCAGCTGAATGATAAAACCGTCCGTTTATGTTGAAATCCATTCCTTTCAGTTTCCTTGACTGGCTCTTCACCTACTTCAGCTACGACTTGACCGAGTCGTGCAGTGAGGTGCTTTCACCTGCCAGTGTTTTCACCTGCAGTTGGCTGAATTCTAAAGAGTCCCCCAGGGAATTAAATTCCCGATGTAGAATCTTGACCAGGGACAGCCTCGCGTCGAAGCTGGTCAACCCCTGGTCGATTGAATCCAGGATGTCAACAATGCTTTTGCCACTCGGTTATGATGTTCCTGGGGAGTCGACTTCTTTTAGATGATGTGGTGTCACATTTGACTGGGGTCGTTGTATTCTAATTCTTCTTCTCGACAAACACATCGAAGTACCCGTCAACAAATTTGTAGAGAGATTTCCAAATTTTCCAAGTCTCAAGCGTCTGATTTCACCTAGAGCATTTTCATCTCCCGTGTTCTGTGCTGATTATGATAAAGCTTGGATCAGACAGGCTGATCAGGAGGACTCTCTCAAAACAGATGTTTTTTTACGGTGTCCTTGAGGTGCTTGAGGTGGGTCTTGATAAAGTTTTCAAAAGTAACTTCTGAATCCCCTATGGCAAATTCTGCGATTGGGGGAACATCCTGACTGTGGGTACAATGTTCTCAACCCAGCTGCTAATGTACCCAGTCACATACTCCTGTACACATAGTCCTGTATGCTGGTGGAAGCAGTCCTAAACACATCCCAGTTTGTCTGAGCAAAACGACTTGGAGCAAACCCCACAGGATCCCGTGAGGGACATGATTGAATGCCTTCTCCAAATCTCTAAAGATTATCATCCAGGTCATTTCAGTTTTTCAGTGTCAATTGTACTTGTTTTTTTGCCTTGATGACGTTTCACCCTCCATTTCTGAAGGCTTTTCCAAGTCTTCTCCAAATCCACAAACACATGTGAATTGGTTGGGCAAACTCCCATGCGCTCTACCAGGTTTCCTGGCCAGGGTGTAGAGCTGATCCAGTGTTCCAAGAGAGATATCACAGTCCATAATCATAGAGGCAACTGATCCAGCTTTTGTAATCAGAACTAATCACATATTTTCCATTAAAATGTTATTTATAAAAAAGAGGAATGACATTGTTGTGCATTGTTGGGCTGGTGCACAAATCTTGTTGTGCATTTTTTTTAGTAGACTCAATGGGCTTCTCATCAGCCACAGTTAATAATAGAATAAGACAGAATGCACACTGTTTATCTTATTGCATAAATCTCAGTTGGATCAGGGCTTCTGGATGGGATATGCATGAATAACCTGGGATGGGACACCGGTCAATATAACTGCTAATCAGTGTACGTACTTGTGCATATTATCTGTAGCTTACTTAAAAGTGCTCATGTCTGTGGCCTCCAAACAGCCTAGCAATTTTGTTGGTACATCGTCGCTCGACATTTTCACATTCCTGATTGACTGGGTCTGCTTTGTCACAAGTGGTCTCTGGAAAGGGGCTGTCCTTTGATGGAGTCACGTATCTCATCTCCAAAGATTAGCTGTGACGATTTCTATACAAACCCTTTTTCTCCTTCTTGAAGAGGAGTTGCGTACTCATCTACTTCGTGTCTCTTTGAAATCCGAGTACCATCCAACACCCAGCTGCAACCATTTCCCCTCTCCCACAAGCTGTGGTGGAGGACAGTTGAAGCCAAACAAAGGCCACCAAAGGAAGGGGAAAGTGCTAAATGAACACTCTCTGGCAGTGTCAGCAGTGCAATGTGAGTCTCTAAGTGTACAGGAGCTGCTCTACCATCTACCACACAGGTCCAAAAATACCTGGACATTTGTAATATAATAGTGATATTACATTGATGTTGCACTGAGCCAAGTAATTGAAGAAGCTACACACACAATTTCTCCTTTTTACAGACCACAAGGCTGAAAACTGAAATTCAAAAAATTCCTCTGTTTAACTGGTCACTTTCTATGTCAGTTACTCTTGATTTAATATCAAGTTTAAAAAAGTCTCTCACAAACCTTAGATTTTTTTTATTTATTACTTTTATCCTTATTATACTTAATGTATTGTCCCTCTTGATGCTCCATAATTCACCAACTCACCCTGTTTTTACAATTTTCCACTTCCTTTGCCACCATTGTAATTTCCAAAATGTATGGTTTGTGTATAAATAGAAACTATGGTTCTATTCTTACACAAACAACATAAAATATTTAGTTCCTGGCACTCATTATTCCCATGCCAAACTGTGGCAAGACCATTTTAAGAGCATTATACTGTATATACAGTAGGTTTGCTAGGTTTACATTTGCATGTCTTACAGTCTTTGACCAGCAGGGGGATTGGTGCACATAACTCCAGTGATGAAGCCTCCAGAAATGAACCATTTTGCAAACCAAATGGCTGGGAGGCTTTAAGGCTTCATCTCATCATCACTAATCTATATCCATTTGTTGAAGTGCATTACTGTCTTGAGAAGGAAGCTATTAGAGAGGCTTGTAGTTTTGGATTTGATAGATCTGTACCGTCTGCCAGAGGGTTTGAACTGAGATTGTAACTGATGTGAATACTTGGGAATTTAAATGAATCCACTCTCTTCACACACTGACCATGGATGAGGAGTGACTATGTATGCACTGTTTCCATTATGACTTTTTGTTTTTGAAAGTTAACTGTGAGGTTGTTCATTGAACACTGAATACTAAATATTGGGTAGTACTGGTGTGTCTGAATATTAACTTATATTATCATATCTAGTTATATCTAGTCTCTTTGTATTTTGAATTAAAAGTTTTAGTCTTTGTAAAACTGGAAGTCGTTGCCCCCAGAGGAATCTTCCCATGGGAAATAATAAAGGAATTAATAAAGTTGGGGGTGGCATGATAGCTCAATGGGTAGGGCAGTTGTCTTTAAACCCAAGGGTAAGTGAGTTCGATTCCCATTTCCACCAGGTTTTAGTCGAGGTGTCCTTGGACAAGACACCGATACCCCGTAGTAGCGCAGACACAGGTCTAGCAGCTGTCCAAACAACAATTTGCCCAAGGGGATCAATAAAGTATTAATAATAATTCTTATTTTATTTATTATTATTATTATTATTATTATTATCTGATGTGATCTAACGACAAAGAGTGGGGAGCAGGGGTGGCGCAGTTCTACCTAGCCATTACAGGACTCTGGACTGCTGGTTACACAGAAGAAGAATCATCTTTATTTTCATTGATTACATTTTTAAATGTTAAAACAAAATTCGTCTTCTGCATGTGACCCATCCCCCTTGGAGGCTGTAGTGGTGCATGTCTCGTTCAGGGACACACCTGGGAGGGGCTGGGAGTCTGGGCTGGGATTCGATCCTGCCACTTTTTGCTTCCCAGTCTAATGCATTGAGCTACCATGCCGCTTAAACATACATGCCCTATCCAATAATACATTTGTTTAACCCATTTTACCTTTAAATACTTGTCTGACCTTTTAATCAGCTTCTCAAAACATATTCCATCAGCTTTAATACAGTATCCAATGAAAAATCTGACAAAAGATAAAAATTAGGTATTGCCTTCATTTTTCCGACTCCTTCATACAGTCCTGAAAAGTGTGGAAATCAAACTATTCCTAGCTGTATATCCAAACTCACCTTCAAGACTTGTTTGACAAAACTGACTTGAAATGTGTTTATTTAGGAATAAAATAAAAACAAAATACATTAAGTATATGTGAGCTTATATACAAAAATAAGGAGCAGCACACCAGCAAGAGTCATCGGCACCCATGGACCATTCCTGTGCCACCTATATACAAGAAGAGTAAATACATTTTATATTTGTTATAACAAACATAAAAAAGTCAAATGATCAGGTAAACTGCATAGTCTTGCTATAGACACTCATAGCATTGGCACTCCTAAAATGATTAAATATAGCCACCTCTGATAAGGTCTGATGTAAAGAAAGAAGACAATAAAATAACATGAGGCTGTTTAATAAAATAAGATGCTGTGATCTGGTGCTTTAAGAAATGTTTAAATTAAATTAACCTAACCTTCAAGAGGGGGTTATTTACTTTAAATAAATGTATTTAAGTTTATCAAGTTTATAAACTAGGCTAGTTAGTTTACTAGCATTGGTTTTGGTTCATTACTAAAAAACGTTTGAGAAACACTGATCTTTTACTTTTTACAGCTAGTAGTATATTCAGTACTTAATAATAATAGTAATAATTTATTTTATATAATGTCAATGATGACCCTCATAACATTTACAGGAAATCCTTTTAAAAATACGGGATCAGTAAAATTAACCTTTACAATACCATAGAAACTATGGTGCAAAATTATCAAATCAGTGACTATTCAGAGGGTGGAGAATGCAATGGATTGAGGATTGTGTTGAAGCATGTAAGTGTGTATTTGATATGACAACTTTATAATAAACAATTCATCATTTAGTCGGATTAAAAGTAAAGTATTTTTACAATTTTTTATAAAAGTGTGCTATGACATTTCAGGACATACAATTTAAATACAAATACAAATATGGAATATTTTGCTACTCTTAGTGGGAGTTTAGAGCTTTCTTACACTGTATATAGTCTAATACTGCACTTACCAGGTCATGTTATGTGAGGTTTCACGCATGCAAAAAGGACAATCACTCAGTTGTGTATTACATCTCCCTCCAGACATATAGTGTTCATGAAGCCTAAAAACATGGTTTTCCTGCTCGTTGATTACATCTTCTGGAAACAGTTGAATACTGCTTTTAGTAAATTAAACTTAAGTTAAGTCAAGAAGAAGCTGTTTATTAGATTTAGAATATTTAAGAATTATTTACCTAAGCCTCTTTGCTCTAATCCTGCATTTGTGGAGCTGTCGACAGATGAGGCATGATCTGAAGTCCGGTTCCTACTCTAGAGATAAGTCAGAGGCGTCAAACAATCATTGACAGTACAGGGTGGCTAAAAACACAGCATAGTTCAGTGTATGTCATTTTAATCTCTTTATCTATTCATTTTTTCTTGTATGCTGTTAGTAATGTTATAAGTAGTGGTATGCAATACATATATTGTTTTCAATAATATCAAAATTCTTTTTTTGTCAATGAGGCAGCAGGCATTATCGCATAGTTTTTCGCATAGCGTAGATATTGTGATATAGTATTTTGTCAATAGCAAACACCCTAAGTCATAAGAGGTTACTAGTAAATACTGCTTTATGTTTACGTCTCAAAAAAACAGTTTTAGGAATTAGTACATTACAAACATTTTCAACTACTTTGCTTGTTCTAAAGTGTATATTTCACTTACCAAAAACAATGAATATGTTTGATAATCATATATCACAACTCCATTCAAACCAGTAGGATTAGTTTCACATGGGACCTAAAGAGTGGAGAATAGCCAAATATAAGCATTGTTTTTTTCCTGCAGAAAAATAGCTGGTTTTATTTAGACTAACTGCAGGATTTTCTGTTTCTTATAGGCTGAGTTACCTAATGATGATTTTCACTGAAAATGTTTCTGCTTCTTTTTCAGTTATTTTTCTGATGATGATGACATTTACAATATCTGTGTGCTCCAGTGATTCACAATCAACTAGAGTAGAATCCAAAAACCTTGTACATAGCTGTAAAGCTTGAGGGAATACATTGCATCGGAGGCCAAAATGGAATAAAAAAAGTACAACTTACTGGAAGAGACAACTGCTCGTTCTCAATAGGTTGAACCTATATGGGATACAACAAGACAACAGTTGTATTATAAATACAAGATGTTTAACATTACCTCAAGTTTGCTGTTTTACAATACACAATCCACCCTTCCATGCAGACAGCTTAAGTAATAAGGCATCAAATACTTTCCCTTTATGATCTTGAGCCTGGGCAAAAGCTCAAGCCGCCATGTTGGAATCAGATTTCCAGCAGATAAAAACATGTCTCCACCAAAAATTGGCACTGCCCTCATTTACTGGAACCAAAATATTATACCTGTCATCCCATTACTACAAAACCTGAACTGTATTAAATTTTATATATGTGTGTTTGTTTGTGTGGGTATATAAAGTATTCACTAATTACAGTCATCATATCCATCGTTCCTAATGATACGATCATGCAACATGCAAGATATTTCAACAACAGGCCAACTAGTTTAAACACTGAATCGCACCAATCAAAGGAAAACTGAAAGAAGTGTCATAAAGTGAAGTCCTTTTTAAAGTTTAAGGGTTTTGTGGATAATAGAAAATGAAACAAATGCCAACTGGTTAAGCTTTTAGCTACTCTGTAACGTTGCCTGTTCATGTCGGTTGAATGTCTAATGCAGTTTATCATGGCAAATAATGACACTAACCTCGTTAAATGAAGTTAGACTAGAAATGCAAGTTCTTAGAGAACTGACTAATACATTTATTGACGTACGCACACATGCTAAAAAGGCTGGTTTGTTGTTATAATTATCATGCTGAATCACTTCCAGTGTCAATAGCTTTGTTAGCAAAATCAAACATCTGAATATTAAATGATTACTATTAGATAATGATAATCTTACCATTGTCCGTGCAGACTTTAGGCTGTTTGAGAACTAAAACTTGGCCTACTTAAAGCGGCTAAAATGCTGCTAATGAACATGACCATCTACCGGCAATTACGTATTATACTTGAGTCACGTGAGAAGGTACGCCACACTCAGGTTATGTCATCAAAAAAACAAAAACATAAACCACACACAAAATAAATCTGTTTTCATTTTTTATTTTTTAAATCTTTATCCATACTATGATGTTAATGATCAGGTTTGAATGAACCTAAATAAAATAAACTAAAGCTAAAGCTCTTTTATAATTAACTGATAAACTGCATGAGACCACCAAACAAGTGTACTTTGTTATATTTGTAAGTAATTTCCTTTAACCATCCTGACCTCATTAAGCTTTAACACTGGCACTCATATTCTTGTATCTAATTCTGAATGATTTTGTGTGAGGGGAATTGGATCTTCCAAATGAAGCCCCATTACTGCTCAAATATTTATCCATTATCAGTAATGCTTTGATAGAGCTCTCACTGAAATATACTTATGGACACATTGAGATAATAATAATAAAAAAAGAAATTCAGCTTACCTGGATTTGAGCTGAAACTAAGCTGTGGTTTCCAGGTGACTGGAGATACTGGATACAATAAAGTTTATTAATCCAAAATGGACATTTGTTTTAAATGCATGGCTTTGTTAAAAGGAAACACAGTCTCATGTGCCATGTGTTGTTCATGTCTTCCCAAGACATTCCTGAAGATTGTAAAAGTCCTGTCAGTAGTGTACGATGCAAAGAAGACAAGGAGTTGTTCATCTTAAAAGTCCACAATACAAAAACATCCAGATCCCAGATAATGCCATGGCAGATGTATGCATCCTCATTTGTAGTGCATTCTTTTTAGTTTCTGTCAAAAAAAAAGAACTACCTTGCTTCCACCCTGTTGCTGCTTCTTAAGCTTTACTAAAACAGTCTACAAACTTACTTCATTACCAACTGACTTGTTTACGTGAAAACAATGTGAATGCAAATTTCAATCCTGTTTTTCCTGATGCAAATCATTAAACCTTGAAGTTATCACCTGCCATGCCCCACCTTATAAACTGACTACTGATGGCATGTACATGATGTCTAAATGATAACGTCTCCTTTGGAATGTTAGGTTTGTCAAAGATTTTTTTGTTGCTAGTTTTAGTGCTTAGTCAAACTAGTTTAACCTGATAGAACAGGGAAGGAAGGGCAAGCATAGACTTGTCCCCTTTAATTAATGGGGAATCAAGGACGCTGATCTTCATCCACTATTCATTAGACATTTACATACATTAGTGTAAAAAGTATTTATTTTCATCTATTCAACAATTCAAAACGTATGTTTTACCCAAGAATAATTTATAATTCATTACCCCCTTGGGGAAATACTTGTGGACAGGCTGCCCCCTTAAGGTACCAAGGGTTTGGGGTTCAGTGTGTAGTCCATGTGACCAGAAATCAGGGTGACCAGGAAGCAAACCACTGAACCCACCGCCTGTACCACAGTCATTCCAAAGGCTTGTTGAAGACTCACAAAAGTAAAAGTTTCATTGTACTGAAAATGAAATTTAAAATCAGCTCTATATGTATATTCACTGAAACAGCCAATCTGAGCGAGTCGGGCGCAACTGAGCAATTTGTGACAATAAGATACCAGTTACATTCTCTGTGGACATGTGGAAAACCTTTGGAAGGTCTTACAATCAATTACATGCAGCGATTGAGAATATTTTGCGAAGAACAGCCTTATGCTATATGATTCATAAGTGTCTTAATTGAAGAGGGCACATAGTAGTAGAGTAGCATCATGTAGCAAATAATTATTAGGACTACTTGCACATATCTTTTCTTATATTTATATCTCATTATTTCATTTAATTAGATTTTTCATGCTATGGTCCTATGTTGTTGTAATCTTGTACTGTCTGGAGTTGTCGTAACAAACCAATTTTCCCGATGTGGGATCAATAAAGTCTTATCATTTAGTCTCAATTTACTGTGTCCCATGAGACTATTAATTAGAAAATTAAATTAAACCAATTCATTTTGGACGTGTATATTGGAACCACTTCAAACAACTAAAGTAGTACTAAAGTTCTCTAACATTTCTTTGTCTTTTACATCATCAATCTTAAGCTCACTTAAAACTATGCTGTCAGGCTGGTGGAGTTAACGTGGTTAACATCTGCATGCACCCATGCAAAACTGCTCTCTATCAGGGCACAGTAAGTTTTGACTCTACAGGACATTTACTCAACAGCTTAATCAGAAAAGTAAATACTGTTCCATCCAATATTCCCTGCAGTCATTCTCATACCATGCAGAGGAAGCCTATAATCCCAAAATAGTAAACATTTAAATTCAATTTGACCCAAAGAAATCTGTCCTGCTCATAGTTTTCTCTCCTGTCACAGTTGTCTCTCCTGTCACCCAAAACTTCTTATTTCCCCGCCTGAAGCAGAGCTGTCTAACCTTCTGCCATCAGCTGATGAGTGACAAGTTTTCCCTGAGAACCTCAGAGGAGCAGTGGCAAACTGCATACAATTAGCAAATGATTCTGTCCAAAACACAGACACACATGCAAACATGATCAGCTGCTGCCCTGGTGTCATAGGAAGATAATACCAAAAATGCAATAAATCTGAACTGTTGTGAGTATTGGTTTGAGTGTTCAGCAAGTATTGGCATTATTGTGGCCTTCAGGAAGGTTGAAGTGGGAGAGGCTTAGACATAGTGACATGGTAGCTCAGTGGGATAAGCATTACTGGGATGCAGAAGGTGGCAGGATTCAATCCCAGTCAGACTCTTGGTCCATACTAGGTATGTCCTTGACACCCAGCACTAGCTCCTTGATTCAAAGTTGCTTTGGATAAAAGCGTCGGACAAGCATAAAGTAACATAGGTAACATTTGACTCTAGGAGCAGGTTAGCTGTTTCAAACAGGGCAGTGAAGCTGGAGAAAACCATTCAGTGTTGAGGCCATATGTTGCACTCAGTGACGCGGGCTGAAGGACAAGTAAAAGACGGTAATAAAAAAAAGTGGTAATCAAACACCTACACATTTACTAGTGTTGTTGTCAAGACCACCTGACCCAAGACAGAGTCAAGACCAAGACCGAACGCAGGTGTGTGGCAGCCTTTAGCTAATTATAAAAGAAAATGATATATGCAAACCTATCTATACCCTAGCTATACTTTTAATCAATTTCTAAAACAGTCTTTGTGCTCTGTAAAGCATAAATATTTCTTTTGTCAGACAACATGCAAAATGCCTTATTATTGACTATATATATACTGTATGTAAGAAGTGCAAAAAATATGTAACGTGGCATCTGGAGGATGTCCTTTTTTTAATCATTAAAAAATAGCCGCTCAGTTCCATTATGTGTACACTTCAACAGCAGATCAATTTTACTATGAGTTTTACTGATGATATATTATCGTATAACTCATTTTTAAATCCCTCTGTCTTTGAAGCTGCAGAAACCATTTAAGGTCATTTGGTTTCATGTTAAGTTAATGGACCGAAAATGATCTCACTCTTGAGCCATTAGGAAACTCTGCCAAGAGTTCAGAACACATCTTTATCCTAATGTAAGTTACAAGGCTAAAACCGATGTTCATTGATACACAAAGCACTTTGTTCAGATCAAATACAGGTTCATGTTGAAGGACACAAAGATTGACTGAGAGGTTTCTGTCATCTCTATAAATAAATGTGATGGGTAAACCATTAAAGCCTCTTCATTTTTATTGAGGGGACTGACCCCACCCATCTCATGGACTAATATCGGTAAGCATTTCCACATTGAATGGATATTAATACAGACAGCCTGCCTTGCGCCAAGATTGGATCCTTTTGTAATACAGTCGTGGCCAAATGTCTGAGCTCAGCTAATACACCTTGCACTGTCTAAAGTCATGACTGATTTCTCCAAAATGCTCATCACTGCTGATCACTGTTTGACATCAATGGGACCTTTTTTGAACATCCATTTGAAGATGCCATCAAGTATTTATAAGCATATGATTACACAATTCAATACAGGGTTTATAAAAGACACGATATACACATATACAAACACACACTTTTCATGAATGTTGAAAAAGTCAATAAAATCAATAAAAGATAATAATGAAAGATCTGTCAATAAAATACATAATGGAACATTTAATTTAAGTGGCTGTAAATTTTCCACAAATTTGACCAATTATAGTTTACCATAGGTTTTGCTGAAAAAAAAGCAGCAAAAAAGTTGGGCTGTATGTCACCAGATATTCATTGGTGCCTGCAGTGCAAAGCAGTGCAAGGCACGTATTACTCTCCACCTCTAAATTGGCCTCTTCATATATTATTCTAATGTATACATTATTGTGGCTTAAATGGAAGGGTCCACAGTAACAAATGATACATTAAATCGACTGGCTTATTCCCGGGATGTGTGCTATAATTTTTTTGTTGCTGACTTGCATGTTTTTAATTTTTCTAAACTTTTTCTATTTTTTGGTCAAAAAATGGCACTTCAGAGATGTACTACCTCATACTTTGTCCTAGAAATGTGATTGAAATTTTAAACGAGACTAGACACTTTAAGCTTTATGTCTTTAAAACAGTATGTTGATCTTGTATAGTTTGAGTTAACGTAATTTAAGTCTTAAAAAGCTGTAAAAATCTTCGCATTTTCTCTATTAGTGTGTATTGGAAAAATTTCACTGCCACACAGCATGTGATGTCACGCCCACTCTAATGTTTTCGTTTAATCTAGAATCAATTTCTCTTGTCGTTTTTCTTCTCTCCTTCAGTCAACTTGAATAAACAAATTATACCTAAAACATGAGGAAAATTTGTACTGTGTTGACACATAGGATAGGATGTACGGTTTTGGAGTCCAAACACAGAGCCACCTCCATTTGCTTCTTCATTGACTGCAATGCATTTTTCTTTATGAGCTCTGCTCAAGATGAAAGATGAGCAGTTGGAAAAAAAAATAAATCCAACTAATTTCTTGGACTTTCGACACCAGAAAGGTATGAGATAGTTTGTTAAAAGCATGTGGGTTCTCTGGTGCGGCTAAAATTCCACTATGACCAATGCTCGTTGTTTTATTGAGGCTTTTTGCAACACAAGAAGAATAGTTTGTGCTGCCTGTGCTGCCTGGGACAAAGGGGATAACCACCACATCACATCTTGTGATGTCCATGTCCTGTCAGTGTGTCAACTGTGTCACTGGTGTTTATTGATAATGTGAATGCTTTTTACTATTAAGTGTTGTACCATCTGCTCACATTTAGCCAAATGCTGACAAGACTGAGAGACTGTTAAGCTGCTTCTTTGTATTCCAGATGGATTATGGCCCTCAAAGTACAGCAAAAACTAACACATAAAGAAAAGGGATATTCTTCACCTGATCTTACTTTTCACTTACTCAGGTTGAGATGGAACAAAGTCCCACAAACAAGCAGCAGCTAAAAGCAGGTGCAGTAAAGTCCTTTCAGACCATCTCAATAGAGTAAACGGCATTTGGTCATGTCCATGCTCATGTGCACACTTGAGACTATAAACATGGGGCTGTATGTTGAGAAAATTGTTATTCCTCAGTGGCAAATACAATGCTTTGTCAAACTCTGAGTTAAAGCTAAAAGGCATAAGCATCTTTACATTGGACATACTGTATATAAATACTTGTTCAACAGTGGTTGTTTCAGATTCAGATTCAGATTCAGATTTATTCGTCACATGCACAATCATACACAGTACAATATGCAGTGAAATGCTT
>JAUMHJ010000009.1:1818513-1828747 GCA_032361105.1 Microctenopoma lineatum
ACTAGATTTTCCTCCTTAAAAATTGGGTGCGTCTTATATGCTGCTGCGTCTTATATGCCGAAAAATACGGTAATTAAGAAGTGTGAAAAGGGAAAAGCAAAAGAGCGGGGTAAGATAGAATTGAGTTTACTAGACCTCTGTAACCTGCCCACCATCTCTGCTTGACACCAGCAGCAGAGGATACATTAGCTTGTAACCTATTAAACTTTAGCATCTTCAAGTTTTAATTACTATAAAGTGAAATCTAGCAAAATCTCACAAAGTTTGATTAAAATATCTTGGGAGTAAAGAAAGCACAGGAGGGCTAATAATTTTGACCTTGACCATTTTTCAGTTTTCTTGTTACAATTCAGCACATCAATCTAATATTTTAATCAAACTTTGTGAGATTTAGTTTTTGTTCTATTTGAAGTAATACAAGTTTATAATTTCCATGGAAATATTCATGATTTCCTGTAAATTCATAAGGGGGGGGGGGGGTAATACTTTTGGCCTCAACTGTGTATACTGTGCACATTGGGCATTTTCACTTTCAGGAGGCAACGTGACACAAAATGTACATTGTGAAATCACACTTACATAATTTACTTGGTGGTGATAGCATTTGGTGCCCATAACGTGCATGACTCCCCCACAATGTAAGGATGTACACAAGATGATGCCAAATATACTTAGTTGTGTTTATTCTATTGAGTCAAAAACTGTTAGTGGGCCTTCAGTGTGGTGAGCAGGAACAAGAATAAGGCCTTGTCTCCTGTGTCTTGGAGTTTAAACACTGGCTACAAGCATCTATAACTTTCTGGTTTCCACAACAGGAAGTGTTTCAGACACAGTCTCTAAAGGCTCAGAAGATTTAATTATATAAACCTCAGACAGAATGTCTCTATACTAGTGGTTATCTTTTAGCCACAAACACAGCACACACTGAGAACCTAATGAAGAACATCTTTAATATTGGTGTGAGGTTAACCACACAGGTTTCCAACATAAGTTAACATGCTGGTGGCAATGGCCTCTCCAGGACTGTTTTGGGTGCTACCTAATAACTAAGGGGAAATAAGCATCCAACAAGTCAACAACTCTTTTCTTTAAAAGCCAGTTTTACATTATTTAAAAATGTTAATAAAGCTATGTGCAAAAGAAATCAATACATTCTAAACAATAAAAATACATGATGTGAACTCAATTGAAATAACAAGAAAAAATGTTGAACTCAGTAAGAATGAGCACTGGACCACTATTAAGTTCTCTTACCTGTGTGCTGCTGGATTAGTCCATGTGAAAATGAGTATTTCCATTCTTTTAAAATAAGTGTTTGTTCTTTGTTTCTGTTGCTCCCTCATGCACGCACCTCATGATGGGTACAGGCAACAGCTCTACCAAGTGTTTACAACAAGGTTGCTGGGCATCTTAAGAATAACTTATTTCTTGCCTCCTAAATGAATAAAGTCAGAAAGGTGTCGACAGTATAGGAAAGAATGTAGAGTAGTTTACGTTTATATTGTAGGAAAGGGTCTTATCGGCTGAAGTTACAAGGCAGAGTGGCTTTGGGGACAAATGTGGCTCTCCTCCTCTCAGTTCTGCAGCAGATGCAGCGGAGGCGCCGCCCAGAGGGTAGCCATTGAAATGCAGGGTGAAGAATGTGAGAGGGGTCACTGATGATTTTGGCTGCCTGTCTAATGGCCTGTATATCTGCTGGTGGCTCTCCTGACAATCTGCTCTGTGTTTGCAGAGAATTTCAGGAGGTTATCAAAGATGGTTGCTCACACCGTTTAGTTCATCCATTATAGTAATCACTTATCAGCCTTAACTCCCCAAGTGAACCCAAACCTGACATGTTATATGCCAAAAAGGTTTGAATCGACCCAAAACCAGACACATTGTTAACCACTAATATTTGGTCTGGTTATGCTACATTGTTGTGTAATTAAACACAGTAGTGCTTAAATAGCTGTGTGTAAGTTTCAAGACCACACACACAATGTCTAGTAATATCCCAACTAGCTACTGATCTGAATGTGTTTTTATGTTTTTGTAAAGGTGCTTCGAGCTATGAAGGTGCTCTGCAACCCTGACCTCCTCCACACAGTCATATTATACTGTTCAGATTTGGTTAGGTAAGGTGCACTGCCATCTATAGTAAAATTAAAAAAAAACTATTTTGATCATCTGTGTTGTAGGATTCATTCATTATTTCAGCATTAATGCATGAATGAGCTTTTCAACATACTTTCTCACTCTCAATGTGTAAATGTGGTAAAAGTCTTGCTGTGGCCTATTGACTATTATTTGATTCATTGTGGGAGAGCTGAAGGCTCTGTCGACATTACAGGCCAGACCCCTGCCAAGGCAGGCGGGCTAGGAAGTGGGGCAGGGTTAGGGTTAGGGTTAGAGGCGGTATCAGACAGCGGTTACCCGGATCTACCAACTACCACTACCGCCTATGCTACTCTGCAACGCCTGATCCCTGTGACGTAAACTTGACGAACTGCGCTTACAGGTTGGAGCCAACTACGTATACCGTGAGTCAGGTCTTATGGCTTTTACAGAGACTTGGCTTTGAGATGATGTACCCAACAGTTTGAAACATATTGATGGGTTCACACACGCACGTCTGGACGGGGGGTATATGTATGTATTTATGTTAAGGACAGCTGGTGTTCCAACTTTGTGGTCAGAGACAAAATTTGCAATTCTGAAATAGAGGGAAGGAGAAGGAAAAGGAAGGAAATTTAAATTTTCGTTTGTGCTGTATATGTATATACACAGAGCTGCAGGACAAATTTCGGACTGTGTTCATTGCAATCTCCGGAACATACCCGAGGCTCCTGTGTTTATTCTTGGCAATTTCAACCACTGCAGCTTGCATGCACCCTTACCTGGGTTTTATCAGTATGTCAAGTGTAACACCAGGATGAATAGTGTCCTTGACAAATGCTATGGAAATATTAAAGATGCTTACACTTCCAGAGCCAGACCACCCCTCAGTAATTCAGATCATAATGTAATTCATCTGCTTCCCACATATCGATCTGTCTTTAAGTCTAGTAAGAATGAACTCCACACTACAAAGATATGGTCCAGCGCCAAACAAGAGGAGCTGAAAGGATGTTTCTTAAACACAAACTGGGATATCTTTTTTGCGGACGGGGATATAAACACTGCCACCAAATCAGCTACTGCTTACATCTCCTTCTGCGTTTGTGGCAGACAGGAAGTGGGAGGATGGCATGAGTAGCACTCGCCCAACCTTATTTAATCGTGCTTCCTTCACAGCTGGCTTACAGTACCACCGCTACACGTTGACTCCATCATTCTGCAGAGAACTGTTAAAAAAAGATATCCAAACAACAAACCATATATAAGAGGCATAAGAGAGTGCATATATAAGAAGAACTTGGCCTTTAAGACAGGTGATAGAGCAGGAGTAAGAGCTGCACAAAAACTTGTGGGATACCAATAGAAGCATGACCAATATGGACACAAAAAGGATTGCCTTGGCTAACTATGATGAAAGGGGGCAGGCCAATGACCTGAAAATGTTTTATCTATGGTTTGAAACGGATAACTGCAGGAAATGCTGGGCAATTTTGGAGAATGTAGAGTGCAATTTCAACAAGGATAGGATCAGAATTGATCCCCATTTATTGTTTAAAGTCTTCCTTGTGTTCAAAACTTTGAACACAAGTAAAACAGCAGGTCTGGACAATATGTCAGCTTTCCTCCTCAGGACATTTGCAGCAGAGCTTTCACCTGTGTGGCACAGACTTTTTTAGCTGTCCATAGACACTCATTCTGTTCCAGAGCTCTGGAAAAAATCCATTATATTCCCGGTGGCCAAAAAAGCATGCTCACAAGAGGACAGTGATTTCCTGCCTGTGTCTCTCACCTCCATTGTTATAAAATCACTGGGGAGACTCCTATTGGATCTACTGCAGACAGAAGTAGAGCCCCGCCTAGATTGTTTTCAATTTGCATACACAAAAAATAGAAGCACAAACGATGCCATTCTAACCCTAACTTATCTTGTTCTGAAGCACCTAGAAAGTCCAGCTGCTTACGCCAGATTTTTTTTAAATTTTAGTTCTGCTTTTAATTCCATTCAACCACAAATTTTACTTAACAAACTCGTTCAGATAGGGGTAAAACCTTTTATAATTAGATGGTACCACTCTTTTCTTTAAAATCGGCCACAACAGGTGAAATTTAATTTCACTCTGTCCAACATAGCAGTGAGCAGCACAGCTCCCCAAGGTTGTGTTAGCTCCCCCTTTTTGTTTATTCTTTAAACCAATGACTGTGTCAGTTCGCAACCTAATCAATATGTAGTTAAATTCTCAGATGATACCGTGATTCTTAGTTTTCTTACCAAAAACTCAGACAGCCATTTACCTGCCATGGATAGGTTTGTAGATTGGTGTGATGTTTATAAACTGCACATTAATGTGTAAAACAGCTGAAATGTTGATTGACCCTCGATCGGTCAGTAAGCATGTTTCTGTAACCATTCATGGTGAAACCATCAAACAGGTCTTCTCCTTAGTGGTGCACATTGACAGCGATCTAAGCTGGAATGCGCATGTGGGTATAGTCTGAGTCAGAGTTCACCAGCGTCTACATTTTCTGAGAAGACCATGGCTATTCGGTGCTTGTGGCAACATGGATCTTTTATAGGGCATCCATCAAAACAGTCATAAGATACTGTGTCTCTAGCTGGTACGGGAACCTCACAGTCAAAGCTGAATCTCAGATTTTAAATCTGTTGAAAATAGCGAGCAAGATCATGGGTATCCCTGTCACTTCCACTCCTCAGGACCTGTTTGAGCAATCCACTATCAGGCTAGCAAATACTATTCGGCAAGATAAGACACATACACTGTTTTCTGAGTACATACTGTTGGGCTCAGGAAGGGTCCCTTTATGTAAGCACAACTGGCTTAAACACTCGTTTATCCTCTTCTTAACTAAACTGGTAAATGAATGAAAAGAGGGGAAGGGAAACAGTGTGTATAAAATATGTTGAGCACTGGGTGCACTGTGGGTACCGTATATATTTATTGTACTACCAGGTTTTTTATATATACATCTATTGTATTGCCAGGTTTTATATATACACACTTATTGCAGTGTTTTTTAGACTTTACACAGATTTTATTAGGCTAGTATTTCTACTGTATTTATTGTATGTACCAGGTGTGGTTGGAATGCAGTTTGTCCCTTTTATCTCCGATGATGATTGTTGTTGTATGTAACATTAGAACACAAGGGGCAGAATGTGGGTTAAGGAACTTGCTTTTTCTTTAAGATAAGGTGGGTCATTTTTCCTCAAGGTAAACACAACTGCATAGTATTCTTAACCATCTTGATTTGCAATTTAAAAAAAAGCTTTGATTTAATAGAATAAGAGTGTTGATGTGGAACACACCGAGCTGTATGGGACAAGTTCCCAACAACCCCATCTTGTTCTCAATGTTACTAAAACTTTAGACCGTTACAGTTTGGTTGTGGTGTTCAATTGTCCAGTGAGCTATAATTATATTTAAAATATGTAATCATTTTATGTGACACTAGCAGATTCAGGCAAGGTGGCTAATTGACTAATGAGCAAACGGCTCCTAAAATTAATATGATTAATCAGGATAACAAGACCAATGACCACTTCTGTTTACTTCCTGCCATGGTTTTGTATACAACCTGTGTAAAAGGCTGTCACCCTCACTGATATATGCAGAGTAGAGTGCCTGACTGAACATTGATCTAACCATAAAATACTCTTTGAATAAACAACCACTACTTATTCTTAACTCTGAGTGAAGCATTTTAAAGCCGTGCAGGCGATTAACACTTTACTTGTACTGTGCAATTTTTAGAATTCTCTTTGTGCATATTGCTTCTTTTTTGATTTGGTTATAAAGCCCATAAAAAGCTGCACACGCCTTGATGGTTCTTCACACTTTAACGTATCGCTTTGCAATAAACTATTGTACAGTATTAAGTAAAGATAAGTAAATGTATTAAGTACAACTTACAGTGTGCTAGAATGTGTCTGAGATACTTAGACTTCCAGGATTGTACTTCATTGAAAAAGCTGGTGTGGAGCAAACAGCCTCATTTGGTAATTAAGCCAATGGGACATCTGTTGTACAGGACTATGAAAACTCCACCATAAAAGTAAATCATCATTGTCTAATGCAGTGCATTTTGATTATGCAAGCCCAAGGTGCAGCATAAACACATATTAAAATAATAATACACTGCAGTGTGAATTCCCTCTAACAGCAATTGATTTGATTTGCCCAAACAAATGTTTCTGACAAGTAACCAGTGAACTCCAGAGTCAATCAGCCACACAACACAAACACAGAATTACCATGATTGCAAAAGATGAACTTTTGTTTTCAAAACACACATAGTGGAGGCAAATGTTTGTCATTGTTTTGCATTGTTAAAGAAAAGTTGCATTGCAAACAATATGGTGCTGAGAAAACAGAATACATGTACTTATCTATATGTTATCTTTTACATAGGTTTAGTATTTTTAGTATATCTTTACATTTGTTTTAGTAAAGAATACATTATTTTTTGCATATAGTTGTTAATGACATGTGCAACTACACCATGTTGATTGTGTTTGATGGTCAGTCGACTCTTCACACGTGCTGTGTGATACACAAGATAATCACTGCACAATCTATGTGAGCCCTTGAGCTCTGGAAGAAACCCATCAATAAATGTAACATTCACAGTTTGGTGGTAATAATGTTCAAACAAGTTAGTCACCAGTTTATTTAGTTTTAGCTGTAATCTAAATTAACAGCATTTTGTGACTGTCAACAAGTAGAAAAATAAGTCTAACAGTTTAAAGGCACAACTTCACAAACACAAACAACCAGGGGGTAGAAAAATCAAAAATTGTACTGTAGTAAGAATACTTCAAAAATAATACTACTCAAGTAGAAATAAAAATGGTTAACCAATAAATTATTCAAGGAAGAGTAAAAAGGTATTCAGGGAAAAGACTGCTCAGTTATTAAGTGGTCAGTTAACTGTTTGATTGTAATGTCTGATTTTTTCATTTTACTTTTAATATGTAATTAGTCAATCAAAAATATAAAATAATCACAGTAGTTCACACTCTGGCTCAGGTGGTCACATTAATATACGTGAAAGCCAGAGGGGAGGACAACCCACAGGTGACCACCAATAACCAACTTGAGGATTGATCATCATTAACAACACCATAGCTACGAGAAGATATTCAAACACGAGGCTTCTACTTTCAGCTCTGGACTAATACACATTTGTTCAGTGAGTATTTCTAGCAGCAGGGATAGTGTACGTGGGATTGAGTCAAAATAAGCTACTGTGTGTGGTAATGAAGGGACATTTCACACAGCAACACTGATGTGTTTTTAATTGTTTCTGGACAACAATGAAAAGATGTCACAGGAATAAGATTTATTAGGTTTTGGATACACATACAATACTTGTTTATGGGATACATTCTCTGCTGGTTTGAACCTTTTTATGAGATTTGTTTCTCATAAGAGATTAGAAACTCTTTCCACTGTTTATTTTGTTGATAAGTAGAATAATCACTTACATTTGATCAATGAGTTAACAGGGCTTCAAGTGTTTTTTTATACTTAGGGGGGACATTGTCTGTTAAGGTTCTTGATAACTTAATATATGTGTGCTACTTTACAAAGGATACATGTAGCTGTAAATAACAGCTATTGCATGTTTAGGGATACAAGAATACACTTAAGTGTTAAATCTAAAGGTGCAGTGATTCCCGAAGTTGTGAACATCACTTGTCCTCCAAAAACTACCCTGACAAGACTTTCAGCACCTCCTAGATATGTGTGTGTATATGTGAGGGTTCATTAATGGTTAGTCCTGAGTACAACTTATACAAGTAGAATGATCAAATCACATATTTTGTTGTCTATTTTTGATCATCATGTGTCACTTTTTGTTACTTTACGCATCTTTGTGGTCTGTTAACTTGGTTTTGTAATTTTTCTATTGTTTCCTAGACTTTTTACTTAATTTTTGTTTTCATTTTACTGACTTACAAAGACATATTCATTATTATTAAATATTAATTCCTGGCCTTTTGAATTGTACAATCAGGCTCCCACCAAACTCCAAGATTCAGGCATCACATCTGGATTCTTCAAGATTTACCTGTGTAAAATGTCCACAAAGTGAATATCTCACTGCATAGAGATGTATTCTTTTAAGTGTAACCCAAACATGTCCTGTGCTGTATCGGAGTGGTTTGGTAGACATTATTAGTGAAGCCTAGACTGAGTTTCAAAGCAGCAGCATGGTGTCAGATTCAGTCATAAGTACAGCACATTCACAGTCACATACTTTACTTCCAAACACTGGGGAAGTTGGAGGCATTTTTAGAAGATATTAGAATATTATAATGTTTGCCACAGGGCAACATCACCCGAGAACATTATCTACTAAAATTGGCATGTTTGATTTTTTACATTTCCCTTTCCGCAGGACCTACAGAGAGTAATGAAAATCACTAAGAATGGAATAAAATGTTCTCTTCAATATCTGTTAATAAAAAGTTTTAATTTCCTTTGAAGAGCTCTGCTTAAATGAAAAGACTAATAAATATATTCACAATGAGGACATGGACACTCTGGATTCTCCGAATGTCCCTGTTTTTATGAATCTGTCTTTAAGGAATTAAAGTAGCTTCTTTATAATTTTATAGATAGAAGCACTGAAATTCAGTTTATCACTCTATGTATTATTGTTTCTTTACAGGACAACTTTTTTGTTATGTTTGTAGTGGCAGGATGAGCTACTGTATCAAACACCAATAATGAAGAAGTACTACTAAGACAGTAAGTGGGATTTATAGTATGTCCAAACTGCCCTATCAACAATACTCTGTATAGTTAAAAGACCTGACCTTTTCTGAGTGCTAATGGACAAAAAAGGTTTTCCCAAGAAATCATGTTCACATTAATTTACATATGTGAGATCACAGCAGCCTTGACCTTTGACCATCAAAGGACATTTGTTATTCAAATCTTTTCTGATATATTTATTCAGTATGGGAAAAATACACAACCCCAAAATACAATGCCTCTGATCAAAGCTGTCGCCAGCAGGGGGGGATAATTATTAAAGGACTGTTTAATATAAGCAATCCCATATTTATGAATGTTAAAAGTGATTTTAAACACTGCAGATCCCTTCTTAGATCAAATTGCAAAAGTAAACATTTTATAAATAAGTTAGAATGCAATAAAAATAACACAAAAGGGACGTGGAACGTAATAAATAGCATAATCAAGAAAGGGAGTAATTTATAAAGAATAAAAACAGTACTAAAAGCATAAGTGAAGCAGTTAGTGAATTTAATAAATTCTTTGTAAATATAGGACCTAAACTGGAAGAGGAAAAAAGGGTGGGTGAGATAGAAATGGATGTAATAGAGTATGTTGAAAGAAAAAAACAGCTTGATTTTTTTAAGAGCAGTGGAAGAGAAAGAATTCTATGAGGTTGTTAGAGGAATGAAACAAAAAACTAGTACAGACTGGAATGACATTGACATGACAACACTAAAAAGTATAATTGAGGGCATAGTTAAACCGTCTTTTCAAAAAGGGGTTTTTCCAAACAAAATGAAAATTGCGGAGGTTATTCCTATTTACAAAACAGGAGATAAGCATCACAGATTATAGACCAGTGTCAATACTCTCACAGTTTTCTAAAATATTAGAAAAAATCTCTATTAAATGAATCATAATAATAAATAAATATGAGTTGCTGACAGACAGCCAATATGGCTTCAGGAATAATAGGTTGACAACAATGGCACTGATTGATCTATTAGAAGATATAACAGAATATATTGAAGTATGCAGTAGGACTGTTCTTAGATCTGAAAAAAGCATTTGACACTGTCAACCACAGCATACTATTAGGAAAAATGGAAAATATGGTTTCAGGGGAATAGTATTGAACTGGATTAAAAAAATATATAAACAATATTTGCGTATGACAGGTATTTACATTTGTATTATTTGCAGATGATACAAATATTTTTTGTTCAGGTGTGGAAGTGCAACAGGTCCTGGAAATTATCACCAAAGAAATGGATACATTTAAAAAGTGGTTTAATCTCCAGCTCCCTCAGAGGAGGGAGCCTCACTCTCCCCCGCCACACTCCCTGCCAGTGGATGATCCCCTCAGCCGC
>JAUMHJ010000009.1:1874382-1885724 GCA_032361105.1 Microctenopoma lineatum
ACAACAAAGACCCTGCAGCTGACCACGCGCACACACAGACTAATCCAACACACACACATCCAGTGCACAACAGTGGCGTTCTTATGCACAATGTTTCAAAGCGACGTGTGTTGTTTTCATCTTGTACTGTCCACTTTCTGTACGGTCGGACTATCTGACAGAGTATCAACATTCCAAGCAGACTTGCACTTCGTGCGCCATGCTTTTTGACTTTTTACGTTGTTTATCATTCGGTAAATACAGCCGTAACTTTACACAGACACAAAGAAATGAAACGGGAGTGTAAGGGTGTAGCCGTTCCAGGCAGAATCTCCCCCTCATGCGCGATGCTTTCTGCTTTTCTGCTTTCTCCCCTCTTTCTCTGCTTCGTGCGCTTCGTTTATCATTTGGTAAACATACCAGTAATTTTACACAGAAATGCTGAAATAAATTGAGGAACATGGTTTACATACCTTTCTGATGATGGGATTTCATAATCCAGATCACTGTTGTGATTGTGTGATTGGGAAACAATAAATCCTCCTCGTCAGACAAACAATTTCCTTCATTTTTTTGCCAGCAATTATCACCAAAAATCACAAAAAAGCTGTTGGACTATCTGAAAAGTAAAGCCAGGTGAAGAAAAGTAAACTCCAGTGCAGAAATGTGGCCGTTCCAGGTGGACTCCCTCGGCACACCTCCCCCTCAGTGTGCGCCATGTGCTCTGTGCGTAAAGGCCTGTATCAATGCAGTGAATAACTATAAGACGGATTATGACCATAAACCACCAAAGTGGAGTCAAGACTGAATTAATGCTTTTGATTTTATGAAATTAGTTTTTCCTTTGTTCTTTGTTTGCTGCTGGCTCCGTGAGTTTTACACCTAGAATAATGGTTCTTATATTGTTAGAAAGGCGAGAATCTTGGCTTTAATTTGGTTTAGAGGTGTATTGTTGTTATAGGGTGTTGTTGGTGTGGAAAACAATGTTTTTGTCATTTAGATGTGTTTCTTGCCTTTAAGTAGATGTACAGTATGCATATATTGGTCTACAATAAGCATGTTTTTTGAATGACTTTGTAACAGGAAGTCCCAGTGGACCCAGTACCGTCGGGTTCAACAGGTTTTTAATGCACAGCATACCCAAACACACACCCATGCATGTACACCCAATCCAAACTGGGAAATCAATTGGTAGGTGCTTATTTTCTAGTGAAGATGGCAAAACATTTGAATTTGACAAGAATTCTCAGTAAGCATCAAACACTAGAAGTTAATAGAAGGTTGGAAGTGTAACACCATCAAATTGATGGATTTGGAGACAGGTCACATTGATACCTGGTGGGCTCACTTCAACTGTCTACTGCAGCCACAAACCAGAGTCTCTAGACTGGTCCAGGCTCCACTAAGGAACAGCTGAAGCAGTTGTTGCTCGATACGACTGGGTTTGGTGAAAAGCTTATACGGAAAAACTAAAGAAAGGAACACATCAGTACAGCAGACCCACCACTGTGGAGGACATAACTGTGCACTGCTGCTGCAGCGCAGTGGAGACAATGATTCTTCACTTTATTATATCCCTGCTGCCTGCCCAGTACGATATATGCCCTGCATAGTCCACAGACAGCATCTATTCAGAAAAGGGCATCATGACACCAGAGCCTTTTCTGAAATGGCTGGACCATTTCATCAAACATGCTCTGGCAGCATGAACTCTGATCTTAATTACGCATCAGCATGAAACTCACTGCCACCTCCAGGTCACTGATGTGCGCAGAGCCAACCAGATAGAGACCCTGCTGCTTCCTCCCCACACAACCCACCTCCTCCTGCCACAGGTAGCAGGCCTGACACTGTAAATAACCTGCAGAAGGTTCTGTTCACGACCTGGCCACATACTTGGGACTGATGAGAGGAGACACGGTGGTTGGGAAGAAAGAGTCATCACCTCGACATTCAGGAATGAACAATGTACCCCAGAAGAAATGACACAAGTAGTATATTGTTTAACTATATTCTAAGAGCTTATGATACATTCTGTTTATTATTAACATAATGTTAATATGAATCAGTGTTTTTTTACCTAAACACAGATTGTGAAACTAGTTTCAGGGCCTCCTGTCGTATCTCTTTTCTCCACTTTCTAGGTAATTTACTTATTCTTGCAACTGTAAAGGCAAATGTTATTGCTCCAAATCAGAACAAGAGATTTAAAGAAAAAAAATAGAAATCCTAATCCTAATGTTGAAACTGTACTTAATATAAAAATGTTCATCACAATTTTTCTATACATGTGCATGGAGCCTGTTGTGTATGAATGTTTGTGCTAGTCTTACTTGATCTAATCCTCAAATGCCCACCATAAAACACATGGGCAAAAATCCTGAGAGAGTAAGACTTTCTACATGTTCACATTCTTAGAATTTCCCAGAGACACCTCAAAGATCTTTTGTTGAGAGCTTCTAAATTATAATATGCCCACTAAAAGGAGCACCATTGCTGGTTCTCTGTGCAACGCATATAATACCCTGAAGCAGACTGTGGAGATCAAGTCAGGTTAGCTTTCACTTCTGTGCTTTTTATTTAATTATTTTTGAGATTGCTTGTGTGAGACTCTTCTACTCTCTGTCATCAGGACATGATAGTGAGTTCATTTCCTGTGCTCCTTTTTTTGGGCAATAATAGCTTTCTGTGTTGCTGCTTACTGTCAGTGGTTTGTCCTGTACCTCATACTTCCCTTGCAATTTATGTCTTTCTCTCCATCTTTGTGTTGCATGGCCTCCTTTAAATTTACTATGGCTCTTTCCTTCTTTTCATTTATAAAGAAATCCACATTTAACATTGTATTCATATATGTCGGGCAGTAATACAAACCACCTATGACAGTCTGTCGTGTAATAGCTAAAGCTTGGCCTATCTTGCTTTAGCTGTTGTACTTGTCTTTTTTGCATTCTTCTATTTTGTTTGGTTAATTGGAATAAATATTCTAATTGCATTGGTTCTAGTAAACATCTATACTGCCTGTTGTGGGACAAAAGAAAAGAGTACAACTTACAGGTAGTTATATTTTAATCATTGTTATTTATTAGTATAAATTATTATTACAATATAACAATATTAGCCATAGCTAGTATAGTATAAATACAATGTATTACCTTGTATTAATTTTTTTTATAATAACAATGCTACTTGAACTCATGCAAACACAATCAAACTTCTCTCTGACATATTATCACATCATGTATCTGTTGGTTGCTCCTGAGCTAGGCTAGCGTTTCAAACAATGGCACTTTGAAAAGATTGACTTACATGAGTCAAACAGTGAGCAACATTAGACTACTAAAATGTGAGTTCAATACTTTACCTTTGCGGTGAATGAAATTGTCCTTCATGCAGTGACCAAGACAAACTACTTCAAAGGACACTGAATGACCAAACCTGTTAAACTTATATGAACACAGTGCATTGCTATGCAACCATTTGCCTCATCCATTTAATTCTTGTGCTTTAAATGCAGATGGAATACTTAGAGTGACAATTAGGGTCAGTGTAAAGTACAGGAGGTCAGTTTGGAAGACACCATATTGTCATGCTGTTAAGTGGATGAAGAATCCAATTAAAATGCTTCAGTCAAAGACACTTAAGTAAAGGAAGGAAGCATTTACAGCAAATGGTTGTACAATTAGGTGGTGGAGAAAGGCTCTTACTGAATCTGAGCAGTGATGTGCAAACTAATGAGAGCGCTAATCCCCCTTACATGCATGTGAATCCTAGTTAAATCAATACCATGAAACATGGCATAGGGAGAAGAACACAGTGGCAGGGGGAGGAGCAACAGCAAACAGAAAAAGCTCTTAGGTGACCACTTTATAACTAATGTCACATACACAAAATTATTATTTTTAATTGTGGGTAACATGATCAAATTCTTTGTCATGTCAATGACAGTGAGTCTAAACAAACAGGTTTTTGTACTTAATCTCACCGCTGAATTTCTCAGATAGTCCAAAAAGAAAAACTAATATTTGTAAGATTTTTAAAAATGACTTAATTCTGCAAATTTCTTGGAGTTTGTGAAGGTTAAATTGATTGTAGGTATTTAAAGACGCATTTGTCAGATGACAATGCCAGTGTGCATGTGTATTGGTGCAGACTGCTCATAAAGACATACAACGCGTGTGTGTGTGTGGGGGGGGTGAATGACTGCACATACTGAACGTGTCCATGCGTTGAACAATCATTCATTTCTTCTAGCTGTTAGCGTCTCTCTCTTTTTCTCCCTTCGCCATCACTCTGTCTCTTAATCTTTTCTCTCTCTCCTCCAACTTTTGCTTTTCCTGGGTGTCCTTCAGCGATCGGCATGGAGCTGTCATTCTGTCAGCCCTCCATCAGCTTATTGATTCACTGATCTTTGCCGGACCATGGACAAATGCTTGCATGCCAATTTCTCTGTTTTCACTTGCATTTTCCTTCTCCCTCTGACTTGTTCTTTAGCTTTATGTAGTTTTGGCATGATAGGGGAGGGTCATAATCCATTCTAAACGTTGTTTCACTGTGACAAGAAATATTACTCTTTTAAAGTCAGGTAAAAAGTGATGTTTAGAAAGACTGATAAATGAGGGCGGGATGTTGTGATCATCTTACAGCTCAGGAAAAACAAAGCTCAATGTTCGCACAGAATGTTGTTTTCACTCCCACTTTGCCCTTATGTCTACCAACTTCTGAGGGGGAAGATTTGACTTTGCCTAACCCAATCACTAACCTAAAAAGAAATGCAAAAAACAGCAAAAAAGCTTAAGGTGTCTCAAAGGAAGACAAGAGGTGTCATAGTCAAAGAGACATCTGTGATCAGTGCACCATTTGGATAGAAGATGAGATGTAGGTCCTAGCAGCAGTCCCACTATAAGACACTGTTGAAATTTGGTCCCAAGACTATGACAACCTGATTGTTTGAGTCCCACAGTGTGTGAATCTGTCCATCTTTGTGGTTAAAGCAGCTTGGCGGCCTGGTAGCTCAGTGGTTAAGGCAGACGGCTGGGATGCAGGAATAGCAGGATCAATTCCCAGCCCATCCCCCATATCAGAGGGGAGCAGCTCACTGAGAGATAGAGAGAGCGAGACAAACAAAACGGCTGTGGCCGTAACAGTGTGGCATGGAAGGTGTACTTCTCAGGACAGAAGGGCTCTCCAACATGTGATAAAAACTGCAGAGTTCATCTCTGGAGCAGCCTTCCCATAACTTGCAGACACCTACACCACCAGGGTTAACAGGAGAGCCCACCACATCAGAGACAATATGCATCCACAACTCAGTCTGTTTACACTCCTGTTACACTCTCTATTCATTGTTTTCTGTTTACTACTAATTCTTTATTTTTGTTACTGAAGTGATGGGAGTAATGTACCAATAAGAATTTCATGACATAGTGTAACGGCTGTCTTTACTATACAATAAACCTTCTGATTTGGATTCTTGTTTGAAACCTCCCAAATTATAAAATTAAATAAAGGGCATGGAGGACTCACACACATAAAAAAAAGTAAGTATTTTCAATCAGAGAAATGATCAAATCACATTTGCATATTAAATTGTACTTTTACACAAAAAAGCTCTTTGCAGCCAAAAATGCTTGGGATCACTGTTTTGCTGCGAAATTAAGTTATTCTCAGTCAGTTATTGCCCAGAGGAAATGGCATGGTTCTGAGCTGCATGGACCAATAAGTAGCATGTGTCATAAGGCATCCCTGATTTTCTTGGTTCACATGTTTTGGTTTACATTTTTCCTCACTTTTATTTTGACAGCTCTGTATATGGTAGTTGTGTTTCCAGTCTGTCCACCTCCCTGGCTTCCGCTGATTAATGAGAGTCAGAATGTCTGTTTTGTGGGCAATGTTACAAGCCTGTCTGCTCTGGCTAATTGCCAGATTCTTGTTTATGGTGTGTATGACTTTCCAACTTGTTAGAGTGGTGGACCCAAGGGCACACAAACACAGAACTGAAGAACTTAAGATAATTTTATTTAATACATATATTACTCTAACAACCAAAAATCACTTCTAATGGAGGCCAAAAGAACACAGAGCGCAAACGAACATATACAATGACACCAAGGCAAGACAAGACGATTAAACAGGACTACAAGACTAGACTAAAAGACTTACTACAAAATGAACTGACTCAAGCGTAGCTGCTGGCATAAACAAATCAAATATCGGGCAACAAGGACAAACCAAGGCATAGCTACAGACATAAATAACTCTAAATAAACGCATATTACGCCATATAACGCCAAATTATCCATTTTAAGTGCAGTTTGTTTTTATGTTTCTGTGTGTGCAATGTGTTCATCTTACGTCTGTATTAAATCTGTATTTATTTTTACTCTGCTTTTACTGCAGTTACTACAAGCAAGCCCTCTCAAATGGAAGGGTGAAACTTTACTTTACTTTGCTGTGCTTGGCAGACGCTTTTATCCAAAGCGACTTACAGGGAGCTAGCGCTGGGTGTCTGGCTCAGGGACACACCTGGTAGAGGATGGACTAGGAGTCAGACGGGGTTTGAACCTGCGACCTTTTACATCCCAGTCTGACGCTTAAACCATTGAGCTACCAGGCCGCCGTCAAGAAACCCATGACCACGACCCATGACCCATAGCCATGACCTGGATGGGTTAGGGTTAGGGTTAGGGAACCTTCAGATAAATGTAGTATATGTGGTTCAGTGCTACAAGCTGTACATTAGAGAAACCAAGCAGCCTCTACACAGGAGAATGGCTCAACACAGAAGGAGCATCACCTCTGGGCCAGAATCAGCTGTGTACCTTCATCTGAAGGACAAAGGACACTTATTTATGGACCAAAATGTACAAATACTGGATAAAGAAGACAACTAGTTTGAGAAAGGAGTGAAGGAAGCTTTTCATATGCAAATAAACAACCTGGGAAATCAGACACAATTCACACATCCACCATTTTGACCACACTTAATGGGGGCAGGAGGAGCTGCTAGGGGTGGAGCTGTGGAGCTGCCTTGATAACATCTGTTGTGAATTTGCACTATATAAATGAAATGTTCTACCCACTCCCTTTCCCTTGTGTCCAAAAACTAACTCAGCCAGACTAAACCCATGCGAGTCTTGGACGGCTTCACAAGCAGCAAACAAAAGAAATGGGATGCCTTCATCCCAGTTCTTCTTGTCAGCAGCATGTGACACCATCCACGCTACCATAGCCTAGTTACATACTCAGCATCTGAGTGCTGTCAATCAGAAATGTCATCATCTGTAAAAAGGGAATGAATCATGTTATCAGAAAGTGTACATTCAGACTATACTAAATTTGCTGACAACAAGTATACGACAACAATTTCAAGTTTGCGAATTTCAAGCTCTATTTGTGTTTGGCAGACCTGAGCCTTTTCATGACCTTCCAGCTCAAGGTGAGTAAGGCACACTTTCAGTCATGCCTCAGCTTGTGATGGTAGAAGAGGAGAGTGGGTCAAACCTTCGTCTTCATTGTCTTCACTCGCCCACCTAACTCAGGTTCCATCTCAGTCATTTCAAAACCAACTGCAGAAGTTTCCAGCAGCAGACCACCTTTTTGGCTATTCGCAGGCTGAGCACTATCATCCTGTACACTGCGACCACCTGACATTGACATGTGAATGACATCTGTTTGGGAACAAAAATATTGTAATGTTTATCACTTTGCAACAAGTCACTTTTTATCACAGGCCAAAGGTTGGTCAGAAAGTGCTTCAATGAGAATATATTTACACGTGCATTCAAACAAACATCAGAGAGGCAACAAATCACTCGAACCAGCAAATCAATTCTGGCAATGGCACACAGAGTAACAAGTCAGACAGGACAGGCTGTAGGAACAATAACAATCCCGGACGAGCCCCCATTTATGTTACAACTTTGGCTCGCTTGAAAAGCGTAACAATAAGAACAATTGGGGCAGTAAAGCATGTAGATCCAAGATAAAAAAAAAAACCACACAGGGATATTATTTCGCCTTGTTACAGCTGCTCAGTTTAAAAAAAGAAAAAAGAACCACAACCAGAATCAGCACCAACGGATTACCAATACACAAATCATTGAATATGAGAACAAAAACATGCTAATAACATCAATTTAAAAATAATCAAAATAAGTATAATTATGATTGTTGTTCTTGTAGAGTTTTATGGAGGAAGAAATTAATCTTCTGTGGTGTTCAGTGGAGCACTTAGTCCCTGGCTGAATGTGCTCCTCTGTCCATGGAGGGGTGGGAGGGATTTTCCATGATTGCATTTGGACATCATCCTCCTCTCAGCTACAATATGTAGAGGGTCCAGATACACACCAAAAACAGAACCAGCCTTCCTGATTAACTTATCCAGTCTGTGTGTCAGCCACCTTAAAGCTGGTCCACCAGCAAATCACTGCAAAGAAAATGACACTTGACACCACAGACTCCACAGCATGGTGCTGCAGACATTGAAAGACCTGAGCCGCCTCAAAAAATGTGGAGCACCTGTGCTGCAGACCACAGTGTGAGACACACAATTCTGCAGGCGGACGTACTGGGGGCGGCCTGTGAGGTAGTCCATGATCCATAAAATCATGGGAGTGTCAACCAGCGTGGTTTTTAATTTCACACACAGCAGTGCTGGCTGTATGGTGTGCAGTGGACAAATCAAAAAACAGAATCTTGACTGAGCTTGCAGGTTTTTCCAGGAGGGTGTAGCTGCAATGAAGCAGATGCATGATTGCATCATCTACACCAATTTGAGGCAGGTAGACAAACTGGAGGGGGTTGAGCGATGGTTTGACCAGTGGCTGGAGGGACTCCTGAACCACTCCCTCAAAGACGTTTATAATGTGTGATGTCAGACATGTTTTTTTGTTGTTGTTGGGAACCAGGCATGATTTTATCAATATATAGAGAAATATAAGGTTGGAGACTAGGTGAGGAGGATGGATAATGGATGAATAAAAAATGATGGATTATAAAGAAAAGAAAGGTTAGAGACTGGGCGGTAGCTGTCTAGAGAAGGGTTGAGTGTGGGTTTTGAGCAGAGTAACAATAAGAGCCTGTTTGAAGGCATGGGAAATGTTCCTGTTGCAATTGAAAAATTGAGTACATGTGTCAGAGGAGAAATAATAGTGGGTTCTATGGACTGAAATGGTGTGAGGGAATGGGATCCAGGGAACAGGTGGTGAAGGGACTTGGGTGGAGAAGCTTAGTCTGATTCCGAGAGCGGAGTGGAGGCAGATGGTGATATAGTTTCAGGGCTAACATAGGGGTGGGGTCTGAGGTTAGGGGCTGAGAATTGTTTGCTGAGAGACAAAAGTAGAGGGTGGTGGTGGTGGAAGGCTTAGGAGGCAGTTGAAGGTGGAGAATAGTTTGCGAGAATCTGTGCAGTTGCTTTCCTTTCCTTTTCCTTATCCTGTTGTTTTTGCTGTAGTGACAGCAGCAGAGAAGGATGTTAAAGGAGTGATACTTACTCAGTTCTGCCAGGCATTTGGATATGTTTCCATTGCCTGTTTTTGGCAATGTTAGGGTCTTGAATAGAGGTGAAATCTCATTACTGTTATTGTCGTTTTCCGGCGTGAGTTTCACCTGAGCTAGATACACGCCCACTCTAGTGTTATTGTCAATCTGGTGTAGTTAGCGGCCCATCAAATGACCGGTAAAAGTGGTCACTCTCCTGTAACTCTTTAGACACAGCGGTAAACATTCTTGTGTGGTTCTCTGTAGAGGTGAGTGAATCAACTTTGACTCTGTTAGTGGTTTAGCTTGTATAGATAGTAAGCATGCTTGTGTTTTTGTTGTTGTGGCTAGGTCTGCTAGAGTTTCTCCTTTCATCCATTAGCTAGTGTTTGTTATTGTCGTTGTCCGGCGTGAGTTTCACCTAAGCTAGATACACGCCCACTCTTTTGTTATTGTCAATTTGGTCATAGTCAACTTGTCCACGTGTGGACGGCACCTGTGGCCACCTAGCCAGTTGGCCTACTATTTAAGGGGCATCCGAGCACTGCCGTGTCAGCGGTAGTGTCAGCCCCCTGTGAAGACCCACCTGGGTAAAGACCCGCGACTCAGCCGAGCAACGACTGGTAAAACACTTGTTTTTCTTTTGCTACTTCCTTCTAACCATGTGCGTTCAGAACATTTCAGTTATTTGCTCTAGGCGTCCACCCAGATTCAGGACTCCAAGAACCCGCAACCCACACATCCTGCACACACTCTCCCAGACGTCGTCTTGTCACCCTAAGTTCTCGTTCGGGCTGTGGAATTGTCAGTCGGCAGTCAACAAAGCTGACTTCATTCCCGCATTTTTCAACAGAACATGACCTACAGGTACTTGCACTGACTGAGACCTGGATCCATCCCCATGACACAGGTATCCTCTCTATCCATGACCACTGCCACAGACACCATCTGCTCTACCCTAACCTCTTGCCTTGACAGCCTCTGTCCCCTCACCTCCAAACCTACTCGTGCAATCCCACCCTCTTCGTGGATCTCAAATGAGGTTCGCCGTCACAGGACTCAGCTTAAAGCAGCTGAAAGGCAATGAAAGAAATCCAAATGCCTGGCGGAACTCGGTAAGTATCAATCTCTTTTAACATCCTTCTCTGCCGCTGTCACTATGGCAAAAACTATATACTTTCAGGATAAGGTAAGTAACTGCACGGATTTTCGCAAACCTTTCTCTACTTTAAACCTTCTGAACCCTCCCCCACCTCCATCGTCTACCTCTCTCTCACCTGAAGACTTTGCTACCTTCTTCACAGAGAAGGTGGCTACTATCAGCAAACAATTTTCTCCCCCTAACCTCAGACCCCACTCCTCTGTTACCCCGAAAACTAGATCACTGTCTGCCTTCACTCTGCTCTCCGAATCAGACGTGTCTAAGCTCATCCACTCAAGTCACCCCACCACCTGTTCCCTCAATCCCATTCCCTCACATCTTCTTCAATCCATAGAACCCACTATTATTTCTCCACTGACACATGTCCTAAATTCCTCACTTGCAACAGGAATGTTCCCCACCACTTTCAAACAGGCTCTCATTGTTCCCCTACTTAAAAAATCACACTTAATCCTTCTCTACTGGACAGCTACTGCCCAGTTTCCAATCTTCAATTTCTTTCTAAAATTCTTGAAAGTGTCACGCCTGGCTCCTAGGCCATGACAAAGAACGCCAAAACAGAAGGATAAACTTGCCTGTAACGTGCGTGTTGTGGTGTTGGACTCAGGAATGCCCGTGAAACCGAGGGAAGGTTTAGAAAGCTTTATTGTTCAATTCAATTCAATTCAATTCATCTTTATTTGTATAGCGCCAAATCACAACGAAAGTCATTTCAGGGCACTTT
>JAUMHJ010000009.1:1885824-1909140 GCA_032361105.1 Microctenopoma lineatum
GGCAGGCACCTTCAAAGTTTCCCCAGGAACTTTCTAGTTGTTATTGCACTTTGTACAAAGAAATAAGTAATTGTGGGTAATAAATATTAAAACAAATAAACAAACACATAATCACATTCACATTCCTCTTACTCACACAAATGCACACACACCCATAAGAGAGAAAGATAATAAATAAACTTAAAACCTTGCACGATGTCCCTAGCTTGCTGATGCCGTGCAGTAAGAGGGCCCAGTTTCATCAAGTTCAGTTTAGTTATAGCTCTTGGTATGAAACTGTTATTCAGTCTGGAGGTACGTGCTTTTACAGCTCTATAGCGCCGTCTGGACGATGGTAGAGAAAAGCAGCTGTGAGAAGGATGAGCTGTTTCAGCGAGGATGTATGTTGTTCTGCAAAGACAGCGCTTTGTGAAGATGTCCTCAAGAGATAGTAACGGCAGTCCTATTATCTTTTTGGATGTGTTGATGACTCTTTGGAGACTCTTCTGATCCGCCACTGTGCAGTTGACACACCAGGATGTTAAGCAGTATGTCAAGATGCTTCCAATACAGCAGTAATAAAAGGCTTTCACTAGCTCTGCTGCTAGGCTGTTGTTTCTGAGTGACCACAGAAAATAGAGCTGCTGTTCAGCCTTTTTTACCAGGGCAGTGGAATTGGTGGTACATGTGAGGTTGTAAGTGATGTAACTCCCCAGTATTTTTAAGCTGGGAACTCTTTCAACTTCCTCTCTCTTGATTTTGAGAGGTGAGTGAACTCCCTGTGAGTCCTGAAGTTAATTATCATTTCTTTTGTTTTTTTGGTGTTTGTTACGTTTGTTACGACCCGTGAGCCAGGTGGCAACCTGTGAGACACGCAGGGTGGCAACCCGTGCGACACACAGGCCCAGCCCTTTATAAACTGGAGCAGCCACACCCAGATGGACAATTATCCTAAGCACCGCCCCCTGTAAGACAGGCTAAAAAGGCCCTCAGCTGAGGGCCATCACAAGTTGTTTTGTGAATACCATTCCACCAACCTGTCTATTTCCTCTCTGTATGGTTTTTCATTATTATTCGTGATAAGCCCAACCACTGTTGTATCATCAGCAGATTTTACTATGGTGTTTGAGGAGTATGTGGCAATGCAGTCGGAAACTTACAAGGAGTACAGCATGTGGGTACTGCAGCCTAGGCCAGTGAGAATTTTTATTCATAAGACAAACTAGAATATACATATAATATCACCAAAAGAAATAACCAATACAAAATAGACAGTTCCCCCTGTTCAGACTGAGATGGTGGTTTACTCCCATTTCCTTAGCCTCTGTATTTAAAGTAGCTCCACCCCCTGCCACATCCTTTGCCATACCAGGACCAGACTAGAAACAAGGTAACTTAAAGAAATAAATGAATACAACTAAATAATGGGTACTGGGTTGATGAGGCCCCATGAAGCGTTGCAGTACATTACCCAAACTGCATTGATACTTATCGCTACTGATGTGTTGGTCAACTGACACCTGCTGGATCTTAAACATCATTGCATGCATCCTAATTACACATAAATGACATACTGATTCAATAAGCTACTATAAACTACTATAAATTATTTAGGTAATTGTATTCATTTTTGTACACTACATTATTTGATTTATGAATCCAAATTGACTCTACTCTGAGTCTCTCCCAGATAATCGTACTTCTCTCCCTATCTCTAATGGAGAGTCCAGCCACCCTGCGGAGAAAACTCATTTCGGCCACTTGTATCCACGATCTTGCTCTTTCGGTCACTACCCAGAGCTCGTGACCATAGGTGAGAGCCTCGCCTTTTGACTGTCCATAAAAGTTATGAACAGAATCGGTGACAAAGGGCAGTCCAACTTCAACTGGAAATGAGTCCGACTTATTGCCGACAATGCGAACCAAGCTCCTGCTCCTCCTGTACAGGAACTTAGTGGCTTGTAGCAGCGAGCCCCGCACCCAGTACTCTTGGAGTACACCCCACAGGATCCCTCGAGGGACACGGTCGAATAAGCGGCCTGGTGGCTCAAAGGATAATAGAGAGAGAGGGGTAGACAAGACACCGACAATCTGCTTCAATATCTGTTGAGAGAAAAAAGGTAGAAAAGAACATACACAAAATTGCAAAAATATAGCAATGACCTATATCTGTATTAATTACAGTATGTAATAAATATTTATTATTGAACAGCACAGTACTAATATACGATAAGTTTAGAGGTAGCAACTGGTCAGGACAGGAGTGTGTGTGTACCTGATTATTCCTCTGTGTGTTCACCTGAGTGCACACACGTGTGTGTGTGTGAGCGAGCTTGTATTTATAAAGTTCCTCTATGTAAATGTCTAATAGTGTAGTAGTGTGTGCGGAGAATTGAAGCCCCGCTCCGCTGGACCCGAGGCAGAAACGGAGGAGTTGCGGGCCCCTGACATCCAGTGACCCCACAGGACACCGGACCGCCAGGAAGACCAGTGCAGGGATATCTGCAGCCCCTACCCAGAACAGAGCGATGGAGCCCCCCGAAGGGAGGTCAACCAGCAGCCACTGTGCCGAGGCCCCAGGAGACCATGGCGGCAAGCCCGCAAACCCCCCCAGTAGACGGCCACACCAGGGTGGTCCGGGCACTGAACTCAAGGATCCGAGGGACACCCGCCCCCCAGCCGGAGCCCAGATGCTAAATGTTCCCAGCAGACCCTCACAACACGTTTAGGCCTGCCTGGTCTGTCCAGCAGCTTCCCCCGCCATCTGATCCAACTCACCACCAGGTGGCGATCAGTTGACAGCTCAGCCCCTCTCGTCACCCAAGTGTCCAAGACATAAGGCCACAGGTCCTTATGATCGGGGCGGCTGTTCCTCCCAATCACGCCACTCCAGGTTACACTGTCATTACCGACGTGAGCGTTGAAGTCTCCCAGCAGGACAATAAAGTCCCTAGGGGCAGCGCCTCGCAGCACATCCTCCTCCCCACAACCTGAAGGCGCAGGGAGGCAACCCTCTCGTCAAACGGAGAGAATCCCAACGTACAGGCACCGAGCCTGGGGGCTGAAAGCTCGGCGCCTCTCACCCACAGCAACTCCAGAATGGAACAAAGTCCAGCCTCTCTCAAGAGGAACAGTTCCAGAGCCGAGACCATGCATAGAGGTGAACCCAACTATATCTAGTCGGTATCTCTCAACCTCCCACACCAGTTCAGGCTCCTTCCCTATCAGAGAGGTGACATTCCATGCTCCTAGAGCCAGTTTCAGCAACCAAGGGTCAGAACGCCAGGGCTCGCGTCCTCGGCCACCACTCGTAACCCGCACCCGACCCCTCTGGCCTCTATTGCAGGTGGTGGGCTCACAAGAGAGCGGAACCACGTTACTTTTTTGGGCTGAGCCCGACTGGACCCCGAGGTCCATGGTCCAACCACCAAGCGCTCGCCGGTGAGTTCTAGGGTGGGCCCCCGGGTACCCTTTCTCGGGCAAGGGAAACGCGGCTCCTTGATTTTTGATATCCATAGGGGTCTTTTTGGATCAAATTAGTCTGGATCTTCACCTCAGACCTGTTTGCCTTGGGAGACCCTACCAGGAGCATATAGCTCCTGACAACATAGCTCTGAGGGTCACTAGACCACGCAAGCCCTTCTGCCACGGCAAGGCCCCAATCCCAGAAGGGACATTTAAAATATAAAATCAACCGAAACCGAGTTGTTTAAATCTGGGGTCTAGAAGTGCTGATAGAGTCAGTACACTTTGAGACTTCAGATGGGATGCAGTGTCTGTGACACTTAGCATAAGTTGTTCATGGAGGTGTATTGCTCCCTGTGTGTGCAAATTTGAGGCGTAACATTTTCATCATGGGGATGACCTTTGACCCTGAAACTTTCTTGTCCTCAGACAACTCTACTGTAGCGTGATGAATAGGAGCTAGTACAAGAAGTGTTTCTCCTATGATGGTGAACTTATGAGCTGTTTGGGGAGTTGTGTCTATATGTATTGAGGCAAGAGCTACCCACGCTGCTTCCCTCTCATTATTCAACGTGTTGGTACCTCATTGATAAGTTTTAGTGTTGGCCGTTCCATCTGTTGTTGCACTTGAGCAAACTTCTCTTTTGCTGTGGTGCTTAATCTGAAAAAAAATGTTCTGATTAATGTAAGTGTAGGAATTTGGTCACATTATTTCTTTACTAGGGCGTCACGGTGGTGTGGTGGTTAGCACTGTCGCCTCACAGCTAGAAGGAGTTTGCATGTTCTCCCCGTGTCTGCGTGGGTTTCCTCCGGGTACTCCGGTTTCCTCCCACTGTCCAAAGACATGCATGTTAGGTTGATTGGTCACTGTAAATAGTCCGTAGGTGTGAATGTGAGCGTGCATGGTTGTTTGTCTGTATGTCTATGTGTTGGCCCTGTGATGGACTGCGGATAAGTGGGAGACAATGGATGGATAGATTTCTTTACTAATAAATTTATTGTGTGTGCGATGCAAACTTAAAGCCTGATTTTGAGAGTTCTAGCACATGAAACCATGCTGCGTCAGTCACAAGACACTCTACTTTATTAGTTATGGCTCAGTCATCCATCATGCTCCTTTTGACTTGGGCCAAATTGTCTGCAGTGTGATTTTGTGAAAAGTGTTGCACACCTAACACAGATGTACACAACTGCATATTCTTGTTAATGTAGTGACAGGTAGGAGCCAGGTAAGCCTCCATGTTCACTGAGGTCCACATGTCAGCTGTTAAACACACTGCCACTGTTTTCTCTACTTCCATTTTCACTCGCTTGTGTTCCTCCTCATGTTTGTAGGTTATCATGTCTTTGACAGTCTAAAAATGAAACAAAATTGAATCAAAGATAAATCAATAATGTATTTAACTACTTCTCTATAAATTTTATTTACAAACCTTTCTGGGTTGCAAAATATGATGGTTAAAGGACCTGAACCTGTTTTTTCACTCTTAACAATGCTAAGAGGTTGCCTTAATGATGAAGTTGACCTGCCTGGTCCAATTCATGCTCCCTGATAGCTTGATGGTCAAAAAAAGAATATAACATACATTTATTGTGAATAAAGTGACCTAGTACGAGGTTAAATAATGTCACTTGACCTGTATTTATCCTAGGTGCATTTGTGGCCTCCTGATTTTTGTGCTTTGTCCTGTAATGTCTCAGCATTGAAGAAAATAGTTTAACTAATCTAAACCAGGAGTTATTTAGGAATGGTGGAGTCATTTAGGAATCTGATGTATCAAGCAGAAGCTGAGGGGAACAGGATGAAACAAGGACATAAAAACAAATACCTTATTTCTGGAAATCAAAATTATCCCATATGGCAAACACCTTCCGTTTTCTCTCTGGTTCCATGATGCAGTGGCTTTCTAGGTATAATTTTCAGCCTGCAATTGCATCCCCTTGACAGGTGGAGATACTCCTTCTTTTAAACAGTTTAGCACGTCACAGACAGGTGAAACAGCACTTAGGAACTTCTTAAAGTAATAAACTCACCGACATGGGGTCTTGCTCTATGAGCTAGAGACATGTGCCGATTTTTGGTGCCTCTACAGAAAGGCAGCAAACCATTCTGCACTTGACTTTCTTTCTCTTTTCTCTATATTAACAGAATGTAATATTAATACTTCACATGTTATTACATAGAACATGGGAAGATGGAGTTTAAAGTCCCAGTTCTTAAGATTTTTTACCTGCCACTAAGGATCTTTCAGATTTCCCTTTAATAAAAGAGGAATAGAATTTCCACAGTTATTTTAAAGTTTTTTAAACACTGTAAATAAATACTGGATTTATTTAATAATAAAGATGACTAATTTTAGAACTTCAAATAGAAATACATTATCTGTGCAAATACAAACAACTAGGACAAACAATGCTCTTTTTGTTGGAGAAGCGCCCACATATGCAGCAGGCATCTGTTGCAGTTGCACCGATTTGGCATAAGGAAACAAGGCAGCTGCCATGTCATACAATGGCAGCTGGTTTAACACATTTCTTCATCCTACATGCTGGATTACAACTGTGCAAACATAACCGTTTCTGTTTGAGCATGAACACATACTGTATGTGCCCTTAACTCACAGTTTTAGCTTTAAAAGGTATAAAAATAAATCAAGAAAATATGCTTTTACACTGACTGGTTGAATCTTCATTATAACTTCCTAGAAGCATATTTTGTAATGTAAATTATTTGCATGGTAACAACAATAGTGATATTACAAGGTAATGTAGCATCACCATTGCTGTTCAGTATTGAACAGTCCTTATTACTGACGCATTACTGACAACTCTTCACCTCAAAAGTGTATGAAATAGAAGAGGTGCAACAGGTATCTGGGCCAAGGAAGACATGGATGAAAGAAATGGAAGATGGGTTGACTAGACCTTGAACAAGCAAGAACTGTGCAAATTCAAAAGTCACAGGTGCAATCGAGGCAAAAACAGCAGAATCCCCAAAGGAAAATGGTCAAATTAGTCAGTTTTGTGTTGTGTTAGTGTCCTTGTCACTAGCAAGAAGCTGTACCTGCAGCCCAATCAGACTGCACAGGTAGTTGTGTTATTTCAATATGGCACTCTTAATACATACAGTTGAGAAAGACTGCCTTGTCACCCAGCAGTCTCAAGAGCAAGGGGGAGATACCAGTAGACTGGCCTTACAGCCAAACACTATGCAGATCAGATGTGTGATTTAGTTGTTACCTTACTATTTCTGAGTTGTCTGTACTCTCTCCATAAAAGTGATATTTTAGAGGCAATAATTGCTATGATAGTAGTTGTAGGTGCTAATATTTATTCTCTATTCATGCTTGGGCGTGTTTGCCTTACAATTGTGGCAGCAGTCCCCTTCACTCTGCCCAACAGGATTAACTGTCCTCGTCTGTTCTGTGCCATCCTCTTCTGTTCAGGCTTTCACTCAGATGACAGGATCACTATCACAAGGGACAGCTACTTCCGCTGGGGAATATTTGCATGTCAGCCAGCCTGCCTCAATTTGTCATCATTTTGTCTTTTTTCTTGTTCCCTTTTTGTCTTCTACTCAACACATTGTGTCTTACTGTCACTCTACGGTGGATGAAGAGAAAGTCTCATATAGAACAAATGTTTTCCTGTTTCTGTTTTCTTGCAGCAACACTGGGGTAATAAATTGGTGACTAAAACTTATCCAAAGGTGTGAATGTGTGTGTGTGTGTGTGTGTGTGTGTGTGTGTGTAGATGCTTGTAAATCCCTGTGTCTGCCCTGGAATCGATTTGCAGACTCATCCAGGGTGTACCCCAAGATAAACTGTACAGAGGATGGGTGGATGTATATCTTAAAAGTTAATGACTGGGAATATCGGTATCCAATGTTCTGTAATTAAAAACATGTTATAATATAATTAGAAAAGACAGGACAGACATAGTTACAATCACAAAGATGTGCAATATTAATAGCAAAGAATGGTTCACACTGATCTACTAAGGGTGTGCACAGAGCACTGCATCTTTCAAATAAGCAAAATAGGGCACCCTGTGGATGTTGCATCTTTACCTTTACAAACATGCAATGTGATTTAACATACCCAAAAGAAATTTGACTGCGATTATTAATGTATTTTTCTGGCTGCTGTTTGGTTAAACTGCATGTGCAACCTTGGTTTGGTCATCATTTATTTGAACATACTTTGTTAAATAGAAGCAGGTTGAAACAGTGTCAGGGCCAGCGAGCAGTTTATCATTGCTGTGTGTGTCTTCAAAATGCTGACGAAGAAAAAAAAATATTGTAAATTTGTAATGTGACCTCCTCCTTGGTCAGAGGAAATGAATGAGTTTGCCAAGCGAGTCATGGAAAGCAGTTTGCAGAATAAATAATTTTTGGAAGCTGTCGTGTGAAACTGACAAGCTGTGTGAGACCTGAATTTGTCAGCCACTGTGCTGCTGGTGATCCAGTTCTAATCACCCGGCTTGTGATAAGAATAAGTCAGTTTGTCTCGCAGTCAAGGTCAGTGTCCATCTCCCTCTCACGCGTCACCACACATGAATCATTTCTCTAGATACATTCGTCATAATGCAATTTGAAAGTAATTTTAAAACCACAAAAATCTGCACCGTTATTGATGACTGTTTCGAATGACCTGACACAGTCATGCATGCATGTGCCAGTTGAATTTACCAATTCTACCTCATTAATTCAAACAGTCTGACTTTCTAAACATCATAATAATTCACTGTGAGACAAACAGCCCGACCTCTCCTACCTTTTCTTTCCCTCCTACTTTCTCTCAACCTAATCTTCCCTCCATCTCTCCCTCTTTGCCATCCATTCCCTCTTCAATCACTCTCATTTCCTTTTTTCCTTCCCCTCGCTTCTTTGGGAGGTCTGGAAAGTTTGGAGTATGCAGTCTAAATAGTGCTCTGATGAATTGGCTGTCTTCCACAGGCCTAAAGATTAGCCCAAGGGCAAACCCACTCCTGTTTCCTGGGTGCCATGCTGAAGATGAATAACTGTTTATTAACCCAATGCAGAGTGACTCACTCCCCACCTCATTATGAGGAAGGAAAAAAGGAATACAGGCAGCTCAAACTGACCAACATGCACTTTCTCTGCCTGTTTCTGTCACCCTGTCCTCTGTTGCTTTCTGCAACAGATAAACCAGCAGCCTGATGTAATGTGACAGTGTGCATTTGGTTCTTGTTTGCTCCCTGACAACTCAGGAAATTGGCTTTTCATCTTACAAAAAACACTGCACTCCCTACATTAGAGGGCATTCACCTTATTATGAAAAGCTGGGGGTAATTTGAAGTTTATGCATCCATTTTATGGCAAAGTGAAGAGGACCAGATTTAAAGAGGTTTTCCTGTGTTTCTGCTCCAACAGATGTCACATATTTAGTGTTTTATCAGTGAAAGGGCATCAGGCTGGAGGTGGCATTTAAATGCTGTTTTAGCAAGTGTTTGCTAAGTTGTATTTTTAACCTGCTAATGATCATTTTAAAAGTAAACACACACAGTGTTATGTCTTAGAAGATGTAGGAGAAATCTGGGTCAAGGTTTGTAGCACTGTTCTTTAAAATGCTCCCGATTATGTCTCTAATGCATATATTCACTGTTACACAGCAGCTCTGCAATAAATTTCTACTGTATGGGACTATACATTCATTTTTACACATCATATCATATCAGTGGTGTCCCGGACTAAAATATAAACAGTACATTGAGCCTAATATGGACACTCTTAGATAAACTTTGTAAAAAGGTAAAATGTTTTTTAAGCTCACATTTAATACATTGACAGGAGCTGACAGTGATATCAAACCCTGTATCTGAATTCTGAGCTGTATTGATCTGTGCCAAGATATGGTATTTTTCTAAGCTAGGCAGGACAGGGCATGTGCTGGGTTACGAAATTCCACTGACTATAATACTGGAGAACTCTGCGTAGTCTGGAAAAACTGCTTAATAGTGTATAAAAAGCCCCCCATAAACCTAGAAATACATACTTTTCGTTTAGTAGAGGTGAATTTATGGCAGACATCCAGATAGCAGATTTCAGCTACAACGACTGTGAATGAAAAGTATAGTTTGGGCTAAGACTTTGGTAATTCGAGAAGTGGTGTTCTGTGACTCCAACCCTGTTAATGTTTATGGAGATGTAAAGTGTATCACAAGTCTGACAGTCCGACATTGTCCAGTGAGCAAAAACAGTTCACCTGTAAACTAATAGGGGAACGCACTGGACCTCAGAGCAGTTGTACGACACAATAATTAATCTGTGCTATTAATCGACAGGCAGACAGACATAGCAATGTTGTGTTATTAATGTTTATAGACAGATGTTGTCAAGTGAGTGAAGACGGTTGACTTGTAAACTAGGATGATTTTGTGGATTTATTTCAGCGGCCAGACAGGAACACACTGAGCTTCAAAGCAGCTAATAATCTATTGATTCAGCACTGTCCGTGAGTCTGTTTCTGTCAATTTGACCGTGTTTAAAACCACCCTGAGAAATCACTATGCCCTGTTGTGACTCTAGTGGTGTTAGCAATGTTTTTGGAGATGTAAAGTGTAGTCTGGCCTTGGCCAGTGAGCAGAGTTGAAGTTTGTCATTTTAACCCGTAGGTGTGCAGGGGATTTATGTAACACTGTATAAGCATTAGCTTTAGCAGTCTGTCAGCTGCCATTCCAAGGGCAGTATAAAATGTAAGTCATCTGTGTTTCAAGAAAAACATTGCACAATTATTGAGGTTTTCTTTGATTAGAAATGTAAAAAATTAATATAAGCCAGATATAGCTTGACATCCATGTTAAAGTGAGTATATATACCTCTTACTGACCACAGTAAATAGTAATCTTGCCAAATTAGAAAGAGTGTGTGTAGTGTATATATAGTATGGTAGGGATATATGTCTCGTCACTCTGATGCACAAATTGCTTAACTTCACATTTAAACACCAACATGTCAGTGCACACATTATAGCACTGAATGAAATCAGGTTTTGAAATAATGAGAAGAGTCGCAAATAGATAAACCACTTTGTTTTTACTTAGGCAAGCGGAGCACAGATGAACTGCTGAAATTAACATACAAGGTTTACTGACCTTCAGTGTGAAATTAGTAGGAAAAGTAAAATCATATCTAATGTAATCCTGCTAAATCTGCTTCTCTCAACAGTTACATCACTGCCTTGCAGAGACTGTAGTCGCTGTGATAAGAGGCATCTGACATTTCGCATTCGCATTTAAATGTAAAAAAAAAAAATTCCATTGACCTGAGTCTAAACCAAACCTTTGGAAACCATTTGAAAAGCATTTAATCTAATTGGAGATCGAAGGACTTTGCAGAACAGTTACAGTATGCAAGTACTGGTGCGCACTGTGAATAGTGACTTAAAGTTTCACAACACCAAATCAAAACAAGTAATTGCAAAAAGTGTGACTGGCATTTACATAGAAAAGCTACACCACCACGTTTTTTGGAGAATGTGCCTGCTGTTGTTCTGTTTGGAAGAAATATCGAAATAGAAAAAGCAATACGGTCTTCGGCTGGGAAAACCAAACACACAAACTAAATGTGCTTCTTATCTTAACATTGACTCTCCATATAAGGCATGACTTTGTGTTGTTATAAACATTTTTTTGGTCTTTGCACTTGTTTTATCTAAAAAGCAATGTGCACTTGTCCACACTCGGGGTTAGATGGAGCATTATGTACAGCGCTGTATCCGCAAGAACCTTTTCATCGACCACCATCTTTAGGATTTTTCATATTGGAAAAAATAACTGAACACTGAAGATATTTTGCCACTTGCTTTACTGATGTGTTCATCACCTTCTGGTATAGACACACCACCAAGAACAGAACATCACTAATAGGCATTTCACTCAGATGTTAAGCATAGATACTTATACGTTTTGCAAATGCCAGATAAAATTGAAGGCAGGGATTAAAAAGAAATATTCAAAGACAGCAACAAGGATTATCAAACTTTAAACTGTTAAGCATAACATAACGACTCATTCACCACATATAATAATATCCCATTTTCCCTCCCCTTAATATTGTTCTGTAACCAAAGAATATAAGGGTTAGAAAAGAGGAAATCCTCTTCCAATTAGCTTTTGAAGACCCCCCTTAAAAGTTTCTCTTTACATATCAAAATTGCCTTCATCTTTGCAAGGCTTAAGTACAGTATACTTAATGGCATCTGCTCTCTGAGGTTCAAAATAAAAAAAATGTCCATGTAAGAGTCTTCTACCTTCAACCAGCTGTACAGTTTTGCCAAAAGCAGGGCAGTAATAGCAAAAGTACGTCTCAAGGCTATTTCAGCCAATGCTTTGATCGAGGGTATGAGCTGTTCATCAACACGATTCTGCTTTTCATCAGGGAGCTCTGGTAGCAACTTGTAATTTAAAAAATGTGACACGAGAAATCCAACCATAAGAAAATTCCAGCAGTCAGCCTGTTAAGTTGGATGTGTTAATTCAGGGTATTTGATCCAAAAGTAGTTCCTCAGCTCAGTATGTGGTGTCCTTGGATCACCAAGTCCACCCTCCACCCTGATCTCACTTTTGAACCTGATTTGTGTTCTAACCTAGCTAGCTGCACAGCTGGGCTAACTCAGGTTCAGGAGAAGCATTAGGAAGCTTGGAGTTGAAGATCTGCAGAGAGTCCTTGATGCGTGCCACCTCGCCTGCTGACAACTTGAGACGGTGCCGCAGCAGACAAGAAAACAGGTCCAGTGGCTGTGGTGCTGGTGGAGACAGTCGGTTAATCCGGTCTCTCATCTCCAGCAGCATCATAAAGGCAGCATCCTGTGTGCCTTGTGTGTAGGGGTAGTCCAGCTGGAGAATCAGATCCTTGATGCCCTCAGGGTCAAAGTGCAAGCTGTATCCAAACACTTTGAGCGTGTTGATCTTCATATACCCCAGATTGGACGTCTGGTCTTCCATGTCCAGTGGTTCATAGAAGAGAGTTTCATTCACTGTTGGATCATCTGTGACAATGCGGCTTCGCAAGTATATGTGCACCGTTTCAAAGAAAGACTTCCATTTGCTGCCCAGAGACAATGTCCAGTTGTAACACTGTGCCGTAGCAACGGCGTCTAATCGAGTTCTCTCCCAGTCAGGGAAGTCAGGCTGGTTCACTGGCATGAACCAACTCTCTGAGTGACTTCCTCCAAAAGGATTCACATAAATTGCAGGCACAGGCTCCAGTGTTGAATTCTTGGTCAGACATATCTGGAAAGAAATGCCCATCAGCATGTGGATGAGATTGGACTTATTTTTGTTACTCTTGAGGGTCAGTAACATCCTCTTCCTCCAGGCTGGATTAAACCAACTTCCCAAGCGAACATCATTGCTAATGTAGATGGCATGGACTTCTATTCTGCTGTCTAGTCGCTGAAGCAGGTATTTCACCTAAAGATGAAAATTAAACCATGAAATTACATGTTAAATGATATTACAGTTTAAGAAGTAAAAGTTCTCATATGCTGCATATTTTCTTAAACAAACTTAAACAGTACAACGTTTCTCATTTAAAGAAAAAAGATTCTACTTTGGCCTCTTTAGTTGAGATAAAACTATTTCAGTAGTTTTCATGTTTAAATACTAGAATGGTCTGTTGTGTGGCAGCCGGTCACAGCAGCACCTCTCTTTACTTGTTTATGTTAGTTATGTTGAGTTTTTGTTGTCTATCTTATTTTAACTCATTCAGCTTTCCTGTGGTGATGGGCAGAAATGAAATTGTTGGGATATTTTTGATGTCCTGAGCCTCTGACAGGACAAAAAGGTTTTCTAAACAGCAACTATGGGAGTCAACTTAGACATTTACCTGGTGATCCTTGAGACCCCCTATACCTTTTTTCTTGATGTGACCTTTGTTTCATTGACTTAAAAAAGCAAACCAAAAGAAAGCAGGCCACAGCAAGTTCACTGAACAAGCCTCAGTATCTATCAGATTGGCAGACAATTAAGAGTCTCAAGCATAAAGAACTGGACAGCACCAGGCTACTGGTTAAAGAACTCCACTCTATAAGTGCCTGGCAGCATAAATGAACCAGCTGCTAATAGATGGGACCCACCCAGAAGACTGACTGAAGGCAGGACAGTCTCGATACTGTATGAACCCCATAAGGGACTGATTCTTTCCAAGTAATACAATGGGGCTGTGGAAAACAACCATAGAGGTCAACTTCTAGCCAATTGTGCAAGTTATCATCAAGTGGAGGGTTTACCAATGAGATGTCCTGTCCCCATTGCTGTTTTGCATAGATCTAATCCCCCTGAGGCAGACCAGCAACAAGACTGGCTTTGCATACTGGCTACAGAATGGAACAACAGCCACCTCCTCTACTTTGATGACATCAAGCTGTATGCCATAAGTGAACAAGACATCAATTCACTGATCCACTCTTTAAAAGGTGGATGAACTTAAAAACAACTAGGAAACAACAACTGATCTATCTAATGTAAAACTTTTTAGCTACACACAATTTGAAGTTGAATCCAGACTTTCCATAGACATTCTTTTGGCTTAAAGTAGTTCATAAATAAATAAGCTAATATGGTTTAAATAATATCACAGAAAACCTTCTGGGAGTATGCTCAAATAGGAAAAAAAATATTTGATATAGAAGAGTGGTTATCAGATATATTAGAAGTGAAATTTTAAACTATATATAAACAATACAGTATGTCAGGAGAATCAGGTCCGGACCTTGTGAGGTGCTGTGCTGCTGTAAAGAGGGAAATTGTTTGGTGCATGCATTTTAACATAGGAAGAAACTTTGCCTAATAAAATTAGTTATAGCCCCTTGTTAATGTTAATCCTTTAATTTTTTGTACTATATTGTGGAATATAGTGAGATATTGTTGGATTAATTACTTTTTTCATTTATGATATTAAAAGAACATAAATACTGGAGATCTATACATCCTTCTAAAGTTAAACTGAATTACGTAAGATATTAAATTATGAAAATCTTGTGAACGTCGTATAAAACGCAATTTATTTAATTGGGCTCCTATTATTTCTTTCAATAAAAAGGCTAAAGTCTTGTTCAAGTGCCAATGAAATACATATAAGAAGAAGCTCAGAGACCTCTGCATCAGGCATGTCCAAGTCAAAGTTCAAATAGTGGTCCAGGGATGCAGCAATGCTTGGCCGACAGGAACCAAAATGGAGGAGGTTGCCGTGATGACAGGATCCGCAGCGAGTTGCATTGTCTGTGGCACAGGACAAGCAGGAGGTGGAGGAAGTGCCTAAGACACAAGGAATGACTCCCTGGCAGTTGGGCTGCTCCACCTGGCAACTACAGCTCTTCACCTCCTCAGAGAAAGATCCCAGTACTCCATGCTCATTGCAGTAGAGCAGAGACTGGGCTCTGTTCAACCAAAAGCCAACAGACCTGCAGAAGGAACAGAGAAAACAGAATAATGCACAATTGCAGTTAGTAAACACATTAACTACTGGGTCACTGTTCTTTTTGGTTGGAACTATAACATGTTAAATTTAAATAATATAAACAACTAATAACATAAAAATGACAAATCTTACTACAGATTTAGTCTGCTGGGGGCATGCGCAGATTAATGCACAGGCTGACATAGGCTGAAGCCTAAGGGCCCCACGTGTGCATGGGCCCTGGATTGGCCAGAATATGTTTTATTTATTTTTAAGAAAGCTGCCTCCCTGACACTCATTAGCCAACAAGTTGTTGTTATGATCTCTGTTACCTGCTGTTCTTTTCCCTCTCCTCTGTCCACTAACCCCAACTGGTCGAGGCAGATGGCCGCCCACCCTGAGCCTGTTTCTGCGGGAGGTTTCTTCCGTTAAAGGGAGTTTTTCCTATTCATTGTCTTCTCAGTGCTGCTCATGTGGGACTGTTGGGTTTTCTGCATTATTTTGTTTACATATACACTTCTATTTTTACAAAAACCTAAACCTTGCTATGTAAAGTGCCCTGAAATGACTTTCGTTATGATTTGGCGCTATACAAATAAAGTTTAATTGAATTGAATTGAATTTCCGATATTACATTTCAACATCCAGACATGTGAGTGTATATTAACGTGTTTTCTAAGATTGTGGGTTGGTTAATGGATACTTTGCAAACACACTACTTCTGCTTTTAAAATAAAACAAATCCTTATCTTTTCTCTTATTCTAACCTCTTGCCTAAAGACACTTTCAGACACTCAGCTCAGGTCTCACATGTTAGTCCTGCAAAGTGGAAACTCTCCGTTAATAACTGTTTGTTTTTCTTCTGCTGCTACTTGTATTTACTATGTGTGTTTATGTTGCATCTTATTACCAAAGCAAGTTCCTATTTAGAGAGCTGCGTTTTATGACAATGGCAATAAAACTCTTCTGATTCTGGTATAATTTCATTCATTCACGAAAGTTTATTCAATCTTTTTTTTCCATATTATATACATGTTTCCTAATATCATCTAGTATAATTACCTGTTAGCTACTGATTTGCCTCGGGCTTAATAAGCTAATTAAAGTATGAGACCCTGTGAAAAGAACTTCTACCTATGGTGCTCAAACATTTACATATTGTAGATTTCTGTTGATTCATGGCCTTAACATTATACCCCGTCATCATTTGCTTCCAGTTAAACCAACAAATACATTTGTCAATGGGGTGTATACAACTGTTTATACTGCATATTTATGCCTTTTAATTTCTGACACCAGTTAGACTGGATATTTTATGTTCTGTTCTTCATAGAAATTCACTGTCAAACAAACGTGAACAAAAATTACAACTAACCGCTTCTTCCAACTAATGTATACATGATTTGCATTCAGCTTTTGTAGGACTAAACCAGACTTACTCTTTTCTTTATACTTTATATAAAAAATAAAATTCTGTTCCATATCATTTCTAACTGTAAACAACAAATGTGATTTAAATTATAGAAGGGTGGTGTTTGCTATGATTGCAGTAGAGATGAAAATACAGACATACATAAATTACCATTCCACTTTGGTGCTGTAACGGAAGCAACAAATTTAGACGGAAAATTGGCTCTGCAGAGAATCCATCCCAAGGCTAAAATCACACACAACATTGCTCAAATGCGCCCCCCAAGGCCTGTGTGAATAGACAAAAATGAAAGATGATAAAACAAATGGAGCTTCTGCAGCTGAGCAGGTCCCTGATAACTTGTTTCTTATACCAAGTGGGTTAAGAATGACGGGAGTGAGATAGAGAGAATGAGACGCCACAAAGGTGACTGAGGGAGACAAATGAAGACAGAAAGCGAGGCAGGGTACGAGAAGGGACACAGGGAAGGGAACTGTCAGCAAAATGAAAGACTTCTGTAAACAAGTGCCGAGCTGTCAGTCCAGGAGAGGACTTGATTATAACATGCCACAATACCACATTCCTTACCCCACAAAGGTCCCAAATCCAATAACAAGTCCTTTCCTCTTCCCTTCCTTACTCACTGTCTTTCCCTCTATTAGCACCTGTTTTCCAAAAGGCTGCCTTCAGTCCTGTGAAACTTATATTGGTGTTTTTTCCTCAGAAATCAACCACATGTAGCCTGTCAAATTACTAAAGGGCTACCTGACCACCAAGTAGTTGTTTACAACATTCCTGAGACACCCTGATGAATAAAATTTGGTAAATTGGAGACATTAGTGGCTGCTTGGGTACTCCGGCTTCCTCCCACCATATAGCATGCATGTTGATTGGTGACTCTACAAACTGTCTGTAGGTGTGACTGTGAGCACACATGACTATTGTCTGTTTAAGTACGCTGTTTAACCTGTCTGGGATGACAGCTGGAATAGGCTCCAGCACCCCCCGCATCCCTTACAAGGACGGAAAATGGATGGATGGATAGTGAGATGTAATTTGTATTAAACTGGAGACTTGCACTTGGTGTGAGTTCTCATAGGAAAGAATACACTGCTAATTCCACAGCATTTCATGACACAAAAGGGAGTTTTACACTAAAAAGACTGGAAGATAGCCACTTCATTAAAATAATATTCTGTTTAATGCTGTTTTTAGCTTTAGGTTAGAGACACACCAAACCCACTTCAAAAAATAACCCTAACCCTGTGCATAGAGAGAAGAATGACCGCACCCTGTACCAGTCCACCACCAATCCTTTGTTTCACTGATGCTGAGCTGGTGATGGTTGCATTCACTCCAGTGAAAAAAGTCTACAACCTGAATACATCCTACAACCCAACCACAAGGTGGCAGAACTCTAAGTTGTGCCTGAAGTCTGAGCTATACAGGGTGAAGAGGAAGGGAGACAGAAAAACAGAGCACTTGTGCTACAGGCCAGTGTCAGAAACACAGTTCTGCAGCTGGACGTAGTGAGATTGGTCAGTGAGGAGAGAGTCAAACAGCATGTCTTTAATATCTCTCCCAGCAATGGGTGAGAGATGGTGTTGAAAACACAATTCTCATCAAGTCCCAAGACTTGTAAAGGTTTGTGCAGGTGCAACTTGGGGGTCGGGGTCAAGAAATGGCTTATTCCACCCAAACAGAACTTTCTGCAGATGGAGGCTATGGTTAGATATGTGTTGGAGAACACTACAGAGTCTATTCAGCAACCTCCTCACCTGGTCTGCTGAGAAGTTCCTCACGTTGGTGGTCGCTGAGTTGTGTGTGGGGTCAGACAAAGGTGCATGTGCACACATTGTGTGTGTGTTTGTGTGTTGTCGTCTCATAAGAAACATGAAAAAGCAACTTACAAAAAACTGAAAAGCTTCTATTAGCATGCACTATTCCCAACTTGCTGTTTTCTGGTAGTGAACAGTCTGAGGTTTCAACACTGGTCAACCTTTATTCTGCACAATATTGCAACATAAATTCTGATGTTTTCTTCATTCTGCAGTGTCTGAATATCTGAATAATGTATCACTGTATCACACTCCTCAGGGTGAGATCAGTATTAGATACTAGAACTGTTAGTCTCGAACAACTGTAAAATATTTCAATCCCTTGACTCATTACAGGAGCTCAACAGATATTATGTAAAATGTTAATGATTAGCCCTGTAGCATGTCGCCGTTGCTCGGCCACACTGACACTGTCTGGGTGTGTGTTGGGTCGGTGTTACAAATGATCTATGTTACATGCAGTAACTGTACATAATCTACTATTGTATTTCTTCCTCAATACAGGGTCTGCATCCCTCTAAGGAGAGGCTCTATGATGTTATGGTTGCAAAGAATCTTGCAATTGGCTGGGTTCACCCATTGTAGTCTTTGTTGCCTGGGCAAAGAAATCTGTGTTTTGTGGGAACAGTTGACTTAAAGATAGGAGAGCCGAGTTGTGACACCTTTGTATAAAGTCAGCCTCTGAATTAAGACACAGCCTCTGTTTTATACAGTAAGACATACTCCCATACTACTCTGCTGTTGACTGACAGTGGAGACACCCCAAAAGTGGGAACAGCTGAAATCACAATCTCTATGTAGAGTTCTGAGGGATTTGCTCATTTTACAGATAGACTGACAGATAGCTCTGGGTTTTCCCAGTGTAGACTCACATGAGGTGGGATGAACCTGCAGCTCTACTGAATTAGCACAAAGCAGCTGATAAACTCGCATTAATAACAATTCCTGCTGTCTTCAATCAGTTTGTTTGCTGTCAGTGTATGTAAGTGGGATACCTCTCTCGGGGCAGGCTGATGTGAGGTTGTTTCGGGCAGCGTTTGCTCAAGGTGAACAGTTTCCTGGAGATCTTCTGGGCTTTGCTCAGGACCAGGGCAGTGCTGGACTCCAGCTGTGCGTAACGCTTCTGGAGGGACAAGTCAGCTGACCAGAAGCCAGCTATTGCGGACACATTCAAGAACCGATTAGTGGGCAAACGTCTCAAGAAGGCTTTGAACTCATCTGCAGGGAGATGGGGAGAGGGGCAGGGGTGGAGGAAAGGAGAGAAAGAGAGAGTAATTTATGTTAACAATAAGCTATTTAAGCTGCACATTCACCACAGGCTATTTAATCCCTCGTGGCATGCATAGATAATAACTAAAGAGGTGGATGAGTTCCTGTGTCATTAGAATACTAAAAAAGCTGTTTGGTTCTAATGAATTACCTTTTTAAAGTAAAGAACATTCACCTCACGATTACAAGTTCAGCATATTGACAATACTATCATTTTCAAAAATGATGAGCCTAAATCACCAACAAAATGGCTCGAAACAAACTGAACCCCCACCACACACACACACACACACATACGTTCTGTGAAAACTTGCAAGAGAAGAGTGTTTAAAATCACATGTGTGACATAATCAAATATCTCCCACCAAAAGGTAGACTGGCAACAGAGTGTTATGCACATCCTGGCCCAATAGTTACATCCAACTAAAACCCAATATTAACAGTAACACAATTCATTCAGCTAATTTAAAAGGAGCCACACAAATACAGCTTGTATCTCTTTGTAATGGCCTGGTACAAATGTGCACCGCATTTATTGTGGACATCAGAGGGCTAACCACCTTCAAATATTGTATGAACTTTTTCCAACAAAAATAATGTTTTTTTCTGTTCTTCCATTACAAAAATGCTGCAACCTTGCTTTCAAATCCTCTAAGTGTAATATCTTTCATTAAAGATTTGTTGCTTAGATGAAATGGTACAGATAACCTAATTGCTGAATTTAAAAACCAAACCAGGATGCAACAAGAAAACGTTCGATTCATTAATTGATGTTTCTTCTCATGTAGGGTAGTTTGAATGTAATCATTCTCAGAGCATTTGTTTCAAAACCTATGCATAATTATTTTATATGTCCACATGGTGTCGAGATGTGATGTAAGCAATGTGAAAACACCCCTGATCTAAAAGCAAGGGTCATTAGTTACAGTCTCATTTAAAAAAATGTGTCTGACTTTACAGGCTTTAACATCACATAAACAACTTTGTTGAACTCTACTAGATGTGTGGTTCTTCTACTGCAGCCAGAATAAAGAGAATGAAATAAAAAGGTAATTTTTCTCCCAAAGCCAGCTAAGTGAGACCTTCTAGGATTGTTCTGGGTCTGCTGAAGAATCATATTCCCACGTGCTGTTGTTGGCAGTGATACAGCGAGAAAATCTGCAGCCAAGCCGACCTGAGCTGAGCCCAACTGACGAGACTCCAGTTTATTCCAGTGCTCAGTGATCCCACATGACTAAATGGTCTCTCTCCCTCTCGTTTGGTTGTCTGCTGCTCTCCCTGGGAGTCACTTTTCTGTTCAAGTATATTGCAGAAAGTTGTCCCTGTCTCTTGCTTGAGTTTTCAGCCACTTTGTTTTCCTGCTTGTCTGTTACTCCCACCTCCCCATAGCCTTTATGTAACCCCTCTTTCAATGTGTAGGCGCATGAGGCTGAATTAATTGGGCAGCATTAACTTGCCAACCCTAACCCTAACCCTAACCCTTTTAGTGTTTGTTTCATTTCACCTCTAGTGGTATAGCACTGTTTGAAGAACAAAAAAAGAGAAAGCACAATGTGAATGGTGTTGCTATTTTGGAGGTAAAACCTTCTTGTTTTGAATGAGGACTACGGCAAAGGCAATGTAAACTATCCTGAAAGGATTAGGTAAAGTGGAACAATGCAAAGGAAATAAAATGAATACTTCTTCATTTTCTTCTGGCATTACAAGCAATTCAAATCATCTGGATGATGGGCACAAAGTTGACTTAACTACCAAATCTTATCCTTGGTTTATTTCTGAAAATCCTAAAATACAACAAGATAGTAGCTACAGCTACTTTTAAATATGAATACCTAGATGCCATTTTTGCCCATCTGAGAACCCTCTATTAATAGAGTAGGCTCATTAGAATATCACAAGTGAATTCTGCTTCAAAGGTAGATTTTTTTGCTAGCACACAGACGCAGAGACACTCACTAAGTCTCATTATGACCATTAGCGAGTGAGATCAATATGCCTTGATGCACTCCCCTTCCCTCTGACCTGCACCTCTCTTTATCTCGCTCCCTTTTTCATCTATCAGTGATTAGATCACACGCAGAGATTCATACAGATTCACCTTTATTCATCATCCACCCAGCTGCCTTCCCTCTATTTCCTTATACTTTTTATGTTTATGTCCTCAAGTCCTCTTTCAATCTGTCTTTAACTCTCCTTAAGTATCACTCCAGCCCAGCCTTTTTCTCTCTCTCTCCTTCCATCCGTCCTCACGCACTCTCAGTGGTAATCATTAGCACTGGAGGAATTTGTCTGTCTGTTTTTCTTCCTTTTCTTGACATTTATGGCTCCATGTCTCTAATTTATGGACAATTTGGCTCCCTCAAAATCTATCAAATAAAGTGGCCAGAGGGGTGAGAAGGGGGATCATTTTCCATAATGGGTGACCGCGCAGCCCCAAAATCACCATTGTGGGCTGAGTCAGTGATTCATGACATCATCAAGCAAAGACAACAGCTAAGTGACTAGCTGGCTGAGGCCTGTTCACTGAAATCCCTACAAGGACAAGTCATCTTCAGAGCCAGCCAATAGCCATAGACAGTAGAGTGACTGGTTTATTCTCCACTACAAGAAGAGTGAGTTTACTGCTTTTTTGATCTTAGCCAAGATACTGGGGATTTCCAAAATGAATCCGACTAATACATTAATGCTGGCATTGACACCATGAGGTTATGCTCGTTTGAGATGAGGAAATTCTGTAATCCTGCAGACTCAATTACCGGTGATCGACGCACAGTGCAGACGCCATCTGGCTCTGACGTCATGCATTTGTAGGCAAAACCTCAGGGCATGATGGGAAACGCCTGACTCTCAGTTGATCTAAAAACCAATGGGTTCAGGTGTTGGATCTACAACGGTACACTTAGTAGAAACATTTCTTCTTTTATTTACTTTGAAATATTTGGATTCATTAGTATGAGTTTTCACTGTAAAGATCAAATCTCCTAAAACTACTCACACCCCAGAGATCTAACTGAGTATGTTAAAAGGCCAAGATAGCACAATTAAAAGTCTAAAGAGGGACAGTTTGTTTGGAAGGGTTGCCAGGAGAAAGCCTCTGTCAGAGCATGACGAGAAAGAACATGAAAGATAAACTGCATAAAAAGACATTTAAAAAGTTCTGGAACAATGGCCTATGCAGAAATGAGACAAGTGAAGTTGCTTAGCAGCAGAAATATTCACATCACGAGCAGAAATTTTGAGAATCTGGAGAAATCTCTGTTCGCAAGGGTGTCATTAGCATTAACTATTCAGTCAATCGTTTACTATTTATAAGTAAATTTCACATGCAGTCAAGGTGCTCATTCTGCACTGTCTTAGATGTCCCCTTAACCACAGTAACAGACTGCATCAGGAATCCAAAGTCGACCAGCCCACCGAAAATGCCAGGATTTTCTGTGTTCTCTTTCATCTTAGCCAAAACTGTTTTTTTTGTCACTCTTTAATATGTCGTCTTTCATTAAGCTGCATAGTAATATTCACATTGGTAATAATAGTAAAACAGATAACAGCTAGCATTTTCATTTAGCTGATGTCTGTTCATCACTTTCTCAGGAAAATATAAATTTTAAATCAATATTACCTGTCTGAATTCAGATATTAACACACATTTAAACTACGCTTGAATGTGGATTATATATAGTACTTACAGTACTTACAAGCCCATAATTAATCATACCACTGGCAAATTAAGTTGTTTATTGACCAAAAATGACATAGGTGTCTCCCAAAAGTTAATATGACGTTGTAGAAGAGGCATTGTTGAGGAAAAAAACATTTCATTTATTTACATTTGATACAAAAAGTGTCATGTCCAACATTATTCATACCCTTCACAAACTGTCACAGTCTCTGGGAAAATCCAAAGTTCTATACCATTCCAAATAGTCCAAGCT
>JAUMHJ010000009.1:1909240-1932940 GCA_032361105.1 Microctenopoma lineatum
TGGACAAAGAAGAAGACTTCTGGTCTTCTGTGTTATGGTCAGATGAAACAAAAATGGAATCGTTTGGTCACAATGATATTTCTTTCATTTGGGGTAAAAAAGGAGAAGCCTTCAAACCCAAAAACACCATGCCCACTGTCAACCATGGTGGTGGGAACCTAATGCTTTGGGGTTGTTCTTCAGCCGGCAACGTGAAAAAAAAGCAATACATGAGGATTCTCAATGACAACATCAGGCAGTCTGCTGAGAAACTCGGTTTAGGGACCAGTGGACATTTTAGCATGACAATGACCCAAAACACACATCAAAAGGGGTAAAGAAATGATTAGCAGACAACAACTTTAAAGTTTTGGAGTGGCCCAGCCAGAGCCCTGGCTGATTGGAAAGATTTGGAGCTCATTGCTAAAAATGAATGGGCAAAAATACCCATGGAGACCTGGAAAAAGCTGGTTTGCAATTATAGGAAGCATTTGATTGCTGGTATAGCCAACAAAGGCTTTTCTATTGATTTGAGAAGGGTATGAATAATTTTGAACATGACACCCTTTGCTCAAATAATCCTCCATAATGACTTTTGTAAATCGCCGTATTATCGTTTGGGATACACCTATGTCCTGCCAAAACTTGCCAGGGGTATGATTAATTATGGGCTTGACTGTATACACACACACACACACACACAGTGTTGTCTCATTATCGTTCCTGCAACATTTGCATTCAGTTTCATTTTCATACAGGTAGCCTCTGTGATGCTCTGTATAATTAGAATATTCTGCCAAACATAAGTCAGTACTAATCCTTGCATATATTCACTGTCACTGGAATGAGAATTGATGGGTTTACGACTACCTGTCAGATAGAACAGTAAACACCAGTATCTGGAACATCTTTCTTTTAAGATGCTCCTTTTCTGTGAAGTGTCCTTGTCTGTCAGTGATATCTTAGAGACGACCTTCTCATTAAATCCCACATGATCTCTCAAAACAACAGCTTCAATAGCCATCTTTCTTCCTCTGTGCTTTTAATTCGGTTGCAAACATGACAGACAATAAGGTTGGAGTTGGGAGTTGTCTTCAGGCGAATGCAGTAGTGCTCTGCCTCTTTTATTCCATAGTGATGCCAACTGGGAGAGACGGAGTGGAAAACACAGGGCCCAGAGCTGTCGAGTAAGCTGCTGTCGAAAACACTTCAAAGTGTCTGTAACACATTAAAGTTGCCATCCATCAGTGTACACTGCTCAAATACCGGTTAGTATGGAGGATCCTAAGTTTAGTCATTTATATAGAGTGGGAGGGATTAGCTAGTTTCAGATTAGCCAATAATCCCCTAAAGACTTTCAGTTTTTCGAGACATATCTGCTTTAATTAGTTAAAAATCATGTGTCAAGTGTAATGGAGTAAATCTCTGTGCTGACATGCATAAGAAACTATACAGTGAATTATGAATTATTAAACACTGTAATAAAAGTTGCATTCATCTCAGCAGAGAAAAGCGTATGCTTTTTTACAAAGCTTTAACACTGCATTTTATCATGAACAGTCCTAAAAGAGCATACGATTTTTATGTATATTTTCTATAAAAAGAATAATGTATTGAATGACTAACTCTAAGTAATGTGTAAGACTCTTATAATAAAATAGTTAAAAGAAGACTTTTTAATCAGTGTATAGCATCACGTCAGTTAACACACACACACACACACACACACACATCGAGAAAAGTTGAAATCCTGGTGTTTTATTTTAGCTTAATTTCAGCTGACTTTACTCTGACAGAGTGAAATATTATATATCTAACATCATCTAACAAGTACACTCAAAAAAACACAACAAACGTCTTTGATTAACAAAGTAGTAATATGTTTACATTACATGAAGAAATAATTTTTATGTTCATTAAATGATTCGTTCTATTTTGTTGAATATGGGTGAAAGAAAATGACGAAGTCAATTTGTTCTTGGCAATCCAATGAAAATAAGGTCCATCAAACCAATGACACTGATTGCTTCATGTATTGTGCATGCTACATCCCCACCGGATGCAAGAAGTCAGTTGAGACGTTAACGAGCGCACGTGGAGTTACTTCTTTGGTAATTCAAATATCACTTGATATATTTATTTAGGTTAGTAGTTTGAGGGATGAACACTAATAGTTAAAATGTTTTCCCTGACTAAGAGGAGCTTTATTTAGCAGGGAGTGTTGTAGAGCCATACAGAATATGTGACCAGTAAAACAGAGGAATTTATTGGAGTTTTCAGCCTTGTGGTCTGATAAACAGCAGGAAGTGCAGGAATTGCTGTTTGTGTCAGTGGAATATAGTGGGGGACAACTGCATTAACTATAAGGATGAAGGGTGTAATTATACAAAACCAGCTTTTAGGAGAATTAATAACAAAGAGTAAGATTAAATCTGTCACAATAATTGCATGTGCATTTTCTTTTCTGTAATATCTTCACTTAGTTGTTGACTTCAGAATGATTTAGGTGGATCATTGTTCAGGTCATAGTTTCTCTGCTCTCTGGTGCGCTGTATTAAGACTAACTAACAGTCTTCACAATTTACAGTATGTAGATATTAACACACATTTGTCAGATTAATAACTTTATTTCAATTTATTAATTTCTCTCCCCAGAAATACATCACAAAATAAAGCCACACTCCCATGCTCTGAGATTCTTATGTACCTCCTCAACAAAACATAGTTCATATGTTTGGCATATTATTATTATTATTAATCTGTTAATAATAAGCAGAAGTTTAATCTCCCTGACATTTTCTAATGCATATTTCATGTTTTATCAGCGAGGTGTATGTGGCAGTGCAAACATTGTGTCACCAAAGAGAGCAGTAGGTACAAATTATTTCAGTATTATAAACTACATCATTATTATGGAATAGGACAACATTATCCATGCATATATGTTAAATGTCCATGGACATTTAAACCTTGGAGTGGATTGAACACTCGTTCAGTAACTTTTAAATGTGAGTTATGTGAATGCAATGACGTCTTCTCTGAGAGAGATTTTTTTGTCCATATTGGAACACATCTGCGAAGTAACGAGACAGTTAGTTGTGTGTTTCTTAGTTGGCCTTTCAAGACAAATATTTACAATACACACAAAAAAGAGGAAACATCATCCACACACAGTTAAAGGCTGTGTAGTTACACTTGTGGACTCCAGTTCCTCTGATAACGTATAGGCTAGCTTTTCTACAGATGGGTCCTATGGTGAATTTGAATGTGAGTCAGTGACATAAAGTCATAATAGTGCTGTTGAAAATCACTAATTGGACGGAAATTAGTAGTAATATTGTTGAAATTAAAACACATATGTCATGTTCCTGCAAAAGGAGTAGATAAGATAAAAGATGGGTAGATGAGTAGATAAGATGGCATCATCCACTCCAATACCAGGCTGGTAGGCGAACTCAAGTGGGTCCAGTAAAGAGCTCACCAGTGGCCTAAGCTGCGCAAGGAAAATGGAAATGCAGAGGATGAACCTGCATGGCATATTGTTTTCCATATTGTTTTGGATCTGAAGGACATTGTGGAGCTTGTTGTAGCCCCTGTCTAGTCTGGTGAGTCAAGAGATACCAAAACCTTTTATTCGTGGTATCTTTTATATATATTTGGAGCACTACCCTGCTCTGATTCGGCTCTTTGAGCCTCTTTGAGGCGAAACATAGTTTTTTTTTGTTTCAAAAACATACCCGTTACCCCTGCCAGGAATGATTGCTTCTGACTTGCACTCTTCTGACCATAAGACACCTTTAATGGTAACTGTGGTCTCATCAGTACCAATTGATGTTCTGAAAAGTGACATTGCAGTAGCTATAAAGCAAAGATTACCAGATAAATCTGGTGTCCAGATTACAAAAAAGTGTGTCATACAATGGCATGAACTACAACAAAGGAATGATAGTTGTTCGTGGGCAGTTATTTGATCTGCCAGAGTTTGCAGAAATTCTACAATTTTTTTATTTTGCATGGCAGAATATACTTCTTTTTTGTTTGAAAAAGTTCTCTGCTTGGTATCGAGAGCACTTCAGAGCTTTTGAACTTGACATGTCACATGTGAGAGAGGTATCTCTGATTGAGCAAGGGGAACTACTCAATGACTACCCGTTAGCTGCCTATTCAGTGGGAGGCCTGCGTCTGGTTACTCTGAAGAGACACACTAACTTGCAGGATAAACAGGAGTAATGTTTGTAAGTATTTTCCTCCTATATCACCTTTCAAAATAAATAATACGTACTTTGCAGACCAATTGCTACTTAATTTACTGAGAGTAGTTTTTTTTTTACATCTTTTGCAAGAATCCTCATTAACTAAAAGAATGCAAGACAAATCTGAAAAAATGCACTATTCACTTGAGGCCAAGGTGACATCCTCAAATTATTGTTGACATTAGAATTTAATCGATGTTACACACACACACAATAGTCAATAAGTGAATCTTTATTTATTTTTTAAATATTTGATCTGTCCAGGTCAACATGATGGCCCAGCCCATAAGACTGAGAATCATTCTCGGAGAAGATGATGCCAGAGGTAAGAGGTAAGTGATAAAATTATATGGTTAATTTTGATCAAAATGAAAAAACAATAGTGTTTGGTTGCCTCATTTTGTGTCTGATTTGATTGAGATAGATGAGTACTTGCCTTTTGGTCTCTTCCAAAAGTATTCCTTTTAGAAACTGCTGCCTAAAAGCTAAATATTGTCATAATGGATTCCCTTTTCCCCAAGGATAAGTTACATTCACAGGGTGTTCTATGTTATGTAATTTACTGCAGGAGTTATACGTAATTTTGATATATGAAACAGCAAAATGTGACACCCTATATGACTAAAACATATTGTAAGTTGCCCTTGTCAAATATCTGAGGTGTGAAACCAGAGACAGAAACAAATGTATTTTTATATTTTACTTCATATTTGCCATGGAACAAACTATGATGGGAGTATATGTCATACAGCAGGAGGGTGCGGAGCTAGGGAAGATCGGTGTGCTGATTGCAAGGTGTAGAGGTTCTCACTGGTTGAACAGCGGTTGGACTCATCCCAAGTGGGGGACGAGTCAAACTACAAAGATGAGGTAAACAGACTGACTGCACAGTGTTCAGTAAACAACCTCCAACTGAACACCACAGAGACAAAATAACTTATCCTGGACTTCAGAAAGGGCAGAACTCTACCCCACTCTACATTCAAGGGGACTGCGTGGAGAGGGTACACTCCACCATGTTTCTGGGTGTGCAGACCTCAGATGATCTCTCCTGGGCTGTTACCCAGGAGAGATCAGGAGAGACTGTTACCGTCAGGCCGACGGTACAGGTCACTGATATCCAGGACAAACAGACTGAGGGATAGCTTCTTTCACAGAGCTATCACAGCTGTGAATAAAAACACAATCAGATGATCCTGGGAAACCCGATCTACTCAAACTAATCAAATAGCGTCAATGTGCAATAATATCCAATATGTGTCATTGAATTCGCTCATTGTGCAATAGATGCTGCCATCTTTAACAGGGACACTGTACAATAATATAGATTGTGATACTCAGTTCACTGAACATGCAAATTCTGTTTAGTACATTAATGCTGCTATTACTACATTAATGCTGCAATCTCCGTTTCGTTGTACACTGTACAATGACAATAAAGGCTATTCTATTCTATTATATTCTACCACCAGAGCCCAAATGCACTTTTGTCCTGCAAAAGATTATTATGAATCTGGATGGGCAGAGGTTGTCATCCAAGGCGCAGTTCCTAAAACACAAGCTAATGGGGTGAATGTGCAGACTCACTGAAGCCATACACTAGCCGTGTAAACACTGATATTTACAAGATGGACAATTGTTACAAAGGCAAATGTACACACTGGTTTTTACAAATTGTTTGCGTGGAGCAGATATACTAAACGTTCACTTGTTGAGACTAAAGTAGCCATTAATAGATAGAGCCCGATTAAAGCGGGCTGGTAGCTCAATGGGTTAAGCATCAGACTGGAATGCAGAAGGTCGCAGGTTTGAAACCCCGTATGACTCCTAGTCCATCCCCTACCAGGTGTGTCCTTGAGCCAGACACATGGCTAACAACTAAGCTACCACTGTGATTAACCAGTCCAGCATAATAACATGTTAAGAGAAAACTTCAATTTTTACCTATGCAGTGATATGCTTATTTCTACTTCAGAGACATCCCTTCTGCCTCCTTGAGATGACGACTCATTATTAGACCAGAAAGCCTTCCCATGCAAAGTTTAGACATTACTGGCTGCAGTTGATGAGCTTTCCAGAGCTCACTGCTCAAAGCCTCTTCCACGATGAAGCTATTTGCAGTTTCAACAAGTTTCAGTCAAACCACACTCAATGTGATATTAATGTTGGAAATGTAAAGGACAGACCACAAGTGAAACAACTGAGAGCACAACACCAACAGCCTCTGCATTTGTCTATGAAGATTCTCAGTCATCCAGGTGAAGCTTTCACAAGGTTTAGTCATGGACAAGTTTCTTCTGCATCCACAGAACTTTTTCAATCTGAGGTAAGTTGGTGAATGGCCACAAATTTATCCTCCAGGTTAGTTTCACCTCACACCTAAATATTATCAATTCTCTTACTTTACGAGGAAAACACATCTTTTATCAAAAACAACAATATCAAAATTACCAGTCAAAGGTTTGGACACAGGCTTTACCAGGTACCAGCTACATAACCATCTACTACTGAGAAGCAGAGACTGCAGCAAATAAAAAACAGAAGAAATTATTACTATCAGGATACAAAATCAAATGATGTGTAAGTGTATGTTTATGTGCACTAGTTCCATCTAAGTAATAAAAATGCTCAACTCTTTAAGAATTATTGTCCTGCTATGTCCCGCTGACCGATTTGACGATTTGAATTCTGCACCTGAATCACTGAACTCCAGCTTTTAATGTATGACAAATGAATCAAATGACAATTTAAATTTGCTCTTTTTCTACCCATAAGACTCAACTGGCATGGTATGTATGGCATGAATGAATCTGAAGCATGTTTCTGCATCGCCTGACATGATATCACACAAGCACATGCACACCCAAATGTGAGAGATTTACATTCATCAGTTACCATCTCAAACATGTCCCCCAGCGTTTCTTCTCAAAACCATTGTGTAAGTGAGAAATGAGAATCAATTCTGTTTGGAAAACCAATATGTGCAAAGGCACAATTCATCAGGGAAGTAATAGTATCAGGGATAGTACTCACTTATTGGACTCTTGTGGGCAATCGTAACATCAAAAAAACCTGATTCAGTGTGGTACCTACAGCATCCAGCATCCAAGTCATAAAAAAGATCAATCTCAACTAGGAGCACAATTTCCCTTCTTGTTCAAGGTTGGTGAGGAATCATAAAAACCTCACATCTCCCTCTGTGTTTTCAGGTATTACACAGAGAAAAATATAAAAATAGTAGAGAATAATAGAGAGGAGGTGTGAGAGCCAGAGAGGATTATAGCAGACAGCATGACGTCTTTGTGGCTTTAGAATTCACTAACAGGATGATTATGGCTCTTCGTTGATTTGTATAGCATTGTACATGCTACTACAATTTCTCTTGTAAGTTATGCCAATTTGCATATGTATATTTCTCTGACACCATTTTAATACACAATTTGCACTCAGTTATTCACGCACTACCTGGTGTTATTGTTCAGGTCCCTCTGAAAAGTCACTGCAAACATGTTGAACATTTTTATTTTATTTAAGCTTCTTTCTAAATTGTCCAACTTTCAGTGCACACCCTCTCAGTAACAGACCAGGTAATGGAGCCATTAAGAAATATTCCTTCCTCTCCATTTGACACCTCTTCTAGTAAGTAGTCAGTGCCCAAAAAGCCTATCTCATGCTGAGATTGTATGTTGCACGTAGCACCTTGGCCCTGGAGGAACGTTATTTCGCTCCACTGTGTACTCTGTATATGGTTGACGTGACAATAAAGCTAACCTTGACCTATAACTATCTGTAGTTGAGTCAGTGTTAATAGGCTGGACAGAGCAGAACATGCTAAACATGAAAATATGGTTAAGTAAAAACCATTTAAAATGTTTAGTGACAGCACTAACTAGAGAGGTGCAAAATTGTACGAAAATAACTAACAATAATAATTATGTTTCTTAATAAAAATAATAAAAAATAATCATACATTCTGTAATATAAATTAAATTAATTAATTAATTATAAATTAATGTATAATTAGACAGGTAATGCAGTGTACAGTGTATATTGTATGTTATAAAGCACAATTCAGTATAGGGAATGGTGTAGGTACCGGATTAGCATTAGCAATTAGCAATCCTAAAACTACCTGAATGATGTTTTCCTTGTATCGTGTTTCCTAAAAATACTGTATGTATTCATGTATGTATATATGTAATCTTTTTCTGCAAATTACTAAAGTATTTTTCTTCATTACATAGTATCGGTTTCAAAGTGTTGTATTATGGCTTGTTTCAGTCATTTCAATATCTCACCAAGGATGAACTGAAGATGAAAACATTTCGTCTATTGAGAAAACTTGAATGGAAACTGAGTTCTTCTACGAGCACAGGGAACAGGTGTGAAGATAATTAAAAGAGGTCAAGTCCAATAAGGGTTAAAGTCAGAATCCATCTACATTGGAAGAAGGTAGGAAAATAATAAGTGATTTATTCAGGCTTTGTGCAGTTTTCTGATTGACCACAGAGGCAGGAAGAGAGACCTGGAAGGCTCATCAGTGCACAAGTGTAAAATCTGACCATCATGCAGTAGCTGCAGAAATGATCAATAACCTCAAACTGTAACCATCAAATAAATATTCCTATTTTACATATATTATTGTACATTTTATCAGTTTTGTATGAATAATACAACATTTTTAGTGTGTAAACTAATGTACATACAAATAAACTGCATATAGGGACTTAGTGGTTTAATTCAACTAACATGCAAATAAATATACTCACATATTAATAGCAGGACTAATAATAAACCGTGTTCGACAATAGCAAATTTTTCAGATCCGATTTTTTTTTATGTTCTGCTTACCAGGCTGTACCTGTACCAAACCGCATACCTTAAAACGGAAATTGAATTAATTCTGCACCAGCACTACCACCAGTCTAGTGCTAACCCCAAGAAAAGGGGTAATAGTTGTACAGCATTATCCAGTGGGTCAAATTCCACTTGTCCTGGCTGAAACTAACTGGCAAAACACATATGCTCTGTTACACACATTTGGGTGCAGGCTGGGAAAACACAGCACCACATGGTCAGATGCTGAGAGCTGCCCAGTTGTGTTTTTCCACAGCTTTGTCAGCTGCTGGGCCTCTTCAGTGGAGCAAACGAAGAACAGCAGCTAAAGAACGAGAAAAGACTGCTTCATTTCACCTGTCATCCCCTGTGATTGAAATATTTTGTGAGAAGAAGAGGTGACATTACATGGTATTATAGCATACAGACTGTAAGGTGTCAGTGCAAGGAATACACCGGAGGGTATTTCGATGAAGGATGTGGAGAATAACTGTCAGACAGGATTGGTTTGTGTCTGTGAGTGGAAAGGGGAAAGCGCCTGAAAAATGTGTTACCGCATTCCCCCATATGGGTTGAAATGCATCCATTGTTCTCCTTAAATGCCACTGCTTCACAGCAGACACTGGGGCATTTTTAAAACAGTTGTTTCGTATACTGTATATGTGAGGTTGACATCTTTCATTCAAACTTTAGGAGTAGTTACATAATGCAAACAATGTGTTTCTACAAGGAAAAAAAGGCTGATTAAAATTGTATTGTTATTCTAACAACAATGATTTTTACAACGCAAACACAGCCAACTGTGTTGATGGAGACTTTTCCAGATGGTGGAAGGAAAATATACAGTATGGATGTGATCTACAATGCCAAAATATTTTTTGATTGACAGTTAAAAAAAACACTTAATATATTTTGTGATGTCTTCTTTTATTTTAGTTTCCCTTGCTTTATTCATAATCTATTACATTTATCTTTCCTTTTTAGCCTTTTGCCTTTTATGTTAAATAATTTTTTTGGAGGGGTGCACACGTTTTCTCCCCCATTTTTAAGTTGCACTCAGCGTAGGCTGATGGTAAAGATTTTTACAGGTAATATGCCAAATGGTTGCAGTAAATGCGAGACAGAACATTAAACACTTGAATAAAGATCAAGACGTTTTCTTTACATATACACAGTAAATAATGTTGGAACCATGTAATGAAATTCTGTGATTACTATCTTCTTCGTGCAAACATTTGGGGGTGATTTTTATGGCATTACACAATTTTCAGTTATGATGTTGATTCACATAAGGTTTTTGGAAAATCTCTCTGTACTCCGTACTTTGTGTTACTATAATCTAGTAAAAAGAGAAGCACCCAGCAGATGTTTCTACAATGTATTTTTGGTTCCACTCATCAGCATGTGAGAAAGCCTGAGGCAGCCTCCTTGTTAATAATACAGAATAAATGGAGGACAGATGGACCATGGCAAACCTATGCTTAACCAGTGTAAGGCATTTCTTAGCATGCAAAGCAACTCTGGGGTTTGATGGCTGTGGGTAATAACGGGGCATTATCCTTGAATACTCCCAAGGTCTCAGATAGGAAAAGGAACCCAGATGGGCCAGTGCTGCATTTGTCTGTGGACAGATGGGTTTTAACGGTGCAACCGCTCAAGCTGCAAACTGTCCAGTTATAGAGGTGCTCTGTTTATGTTTTTAAACCTCCAGCATTATCACAGTTTCTTTATGTGTGAAGGTTATGGAGCTAAGTGGTTAAGGGTAGGTTGAGAATTGAGATGACTTGGTTTAACTTCATATATACTGTAACAAGATTATACATTTTGGGGGGAGGTGGACAGGCAGGAAGCGTTACAATAGTATTTGAGCTTTATCCTTGCTCAGCATACAGAACTGCTATGCTGCAACTTGGGGTACAGTGTCTTGTCCCAGTACACTTTCACAGATGACATATGACTACATGTAACTGAACTACCAATCTTCCAATTGACTGAGCTACAGCTGCTCCAGAGCAGCTGGATCTTGTGAGGGCAGAATTCAGTGATATTAAGTACAGGTCCTGAGATCAATCACTGAGAAACAGTAAGTTAATAGATTGTGATCATTTTTTATAGATAACCAATGTCTTTGCAAGAGTCACATGACTATAAACCAGTCAAGAAAGGTTCTACACAGTCCAATGTGATCCCTCACACAAAAAAAAAACGATGACGTAGTATCAATACAGATCTATGATCCTGATATATTCAGCAACGTTTGTTAGAGTTCTGTCTGTATAATTCAGAGAATAGATTTAAAAGGGTCAGACCAGTAAAACTGTCCAGTGCAGCCTCACCCAGCAAACAGACAATTACCTCAAATGATTAAATAATATTAATACACAATCACTTCTGTTAAAAGGTGCTCCCCTGCCTGTTCATCTAGCACCACAACAAAGCACTTCAGCCTTTGAAAAGTTATGAAATGTCTCAGCAACTGCTGGAGGTTTGGTAATCTCCTTATTTGTAATCTAGCATATTTATCAGGTATTTGGTGGGACACCAAGTACCTTTCCATCTTTTTCCCAGTTAATGTTAACTCAACCTTTTCTCAGTGTTTACAGTTGACTTGACAAATTCAGTATATAATCCATTCACATACTAATTCTACTAATACAGGTAGAGTCATGTCAGGTGTTCCACTTTGCCTTTCTCCCTGAATTACGTTAAGATGTCATGAATTAAACTCATTCATTGACATAAGCATTTAGCTTAAATCATTTTGGAGCTTTACTGGGAATTCACACTGAAAGAGAGACGCGAGTGGCATGTCAGTGCTACTGAAACATCATTCCATTCAATCCACACCAACTCTGACCTGTGTTCAGCGTTCTGTCATCAGAACAGTGGTTGTGTGTCTCTTTCAGCAGAACAAAATGACAGTGGCAGGATAAATGAAGTTTCCCAAGATGACTGACAGCAGAAACTCACTGGACTGGTTATCATGTTGGCTCCGGTAAGAGAAATCAAATATGTTTTTATGTTTGATCCTGTAATTTTATTCCCAGACTGCTGCAAAGGGTGGGGAAAGTGAAACCAGCAAGCTCACAGAGACAAGGGGAGACAGATCAATCAGTACAGATAGTGGTATAGAGTTTGAAATGACTTTTAAACAGCTGTCTGTGGTGCTTCATAAAATCTGCCAGGGGCAAAAAAAAGACAATAAAAAAGCATGGAGGTTCCATGGGTGATGTGTGTCTAACATGTTATAGTTATAAAAAGCACATCTAAAAACTTTACGTGAATTGACAGAATAATCCTACTTAGTCGATAGCATGGTTGAAGACTATTTCCTGTTTACTACATTACTCTATCTCAATATCAAACTATTTTGGCAATATTTTTAAGAAGATAATAGTTCTTGTGTTACTTCCCACAGTATACTTCCACTTCTAAAATCAGCCACAGTCATTCATTCATTGTAAGCAAATAAAGTGGCTAACTGCAATAAAAAGACAATTGAAATGATCCATTATGTTGAAACTTTTGCTTGCAGTTTTTTCTGACATCCAGGTCAATCAGAAGTGAGTCGTGTTTTTCTGTGTTCTCTCTCGTGTGCTTTAAGTGATTTTCTGAAATAAGAGTTGAAGGATGTGATCATCTTTTTACACCCTAAAGAAAATCCATTTTGTTTTCAATCCTACTGATTCTTACAAGCTGCTCTTTCTAACTATTCCTTTAAACACAAGAGAATAAATCTTACATGCTTTAACATTACAGTTGACATTTTAAGTTTTAGCATTATGTTAGCTCTAACTATGGTTTTATAACGAGGCTCTCAGAAGATGTGCTGCTCTCAAGCCCACAGGAATCCCCAGCCTCCTTCCTGCAGTAAAGGTTGTTGGAACAGGGGACTCACTGTTTGCTCCCGTCACAGACATACATGGATAGTTATATAACAACCACGCAGTGCCAAAAAGTCAGCATCCTGGTAACACAGATCATATTTTTATGACATGATGATCAAAGCCTTAATGTGCAGATGCAGATCTATCCTTCGATCATTTTTGACGAATAGAGGCAACTTTTGGCATCTCAGTAAAGAATTCTCTGCTGTATCAGCCTAAAGGTCCTATGGCAACCATGTCCACCATTACTGCCCATTCACAATTAAGATCCTGTAGTGAGCCTGTAGACGTCGCGTGAAATGTTTGGGGCACAGGGCAAAGTGAAGGTGGGTGATGTTTGCAAGAAGCTTAAACTCCACAGAGTTCTCTTCACTGAAGCACTGGGAATTATTTTGTTCCCTGTGGGAACTGGGGAGATGAAGGACGGTAGACAGATTAAAAAGGATTGGCTGGGAGAACGAGAGGGATAAAGACTACTCTAAGGGATTTGGCAAGACTTAGCACCGGTCACTTAGAAGCTCAACGTGTACTGAAAAACTGAAACAGACTTTTCTCTTTTCTGTGCTTAACCTTTTGTAAAAAGTTAGTGAAGTTGTGAATTTATGAATAGCAAATTTGGTCCCAATTACTACGACCAATAAAACGTCACTACTGAGGTGAGTAATGAGGGGCTATAAATATCCAGTGTCATCTGGTGTGAAATGAAAGGAGTTCATCCAGTCCTAATGAATCTTGTCTGCTCACTAGCCTGACTGAGTTGGTTGATGTAAACAGATACAAATTGTTTTAATGAATCAAGTGCTGTAGTAATGAAATCATGGCTTTTGGAGTGGCACTGCAAGAGCTGTCTTTAAAATGAGGGCAAGTCATTAGGGAATATAGTTGTGGAGTTCAAAACAGTTCAATCTCACATGCAATGGGTTTTATTTTGGAACTAAAAAAATGCAAATAAAAATTACTGATTGTAGCGGACGTGTTGTTTCCCTTTCTCAGAACATTAGGCCATCACCAGCATTTGAGCCCAACTGGTTGCACAAATGTACATGTATCAGTACTAAACAATGTGTTATCGTAGGCTTCCACTGCACAGGAATTTCCCAGTCAAGTTTTTTTTTACTGTATATAAAGACCTCCTACTTTATCTGGACACATATTGTTTTTTAACTACTACTTGTGGATCCTTTGATGTGCATAAAAAAAACCAAAAAAACAATCTCATTCAGCTCTACATTTTAGGCCTGACTTCACAAATGGTACCACAATCTGCTGCCATTGCACAGAAAGTTACCCAATGTCTTGTTATTAGTTATATATATGAGGTGATCAGACAAGTGACAAGGTTGTTTTCTAAAAACAGTGAGCAATATTTTTTTGTTGTATCAGGAAAAATATAATATAATAATATATGTATTTTTGAAGTCCTGTTAAAGGCATTTCTTCTCTCATCATCTCATAGAAAGAAATCTCAAACTATTACAGAAGACGATATGTTGTGGAAATGCAGTTACTTTACATAGCGTATGTTCATTTTGACTAGAGTGTTGTTCATCCATCAATTGTTCATGTCATGTATTAAAGCAGTATAAAGTTCACAATTTCTCTGTGTATTTTCATAGTTTTATAATTACTATGCAGATTTAAAAATTACATCTATTTTCAAATATTACAATGCATATGTGTCTTCCAGTATGACTCATAAATGCCTCACCCTGTACAATTTCTTTCCAGAGAGGATGAACTTTTCAAGGGTCTGAAAAAAAGAAAAAAAAAAGTCTTGGGCTGTGGAGGCTCATTAATGAGCAGCTCATTAACTGGAAGGCCTGTCTGCACATACATGCCCACAGATGCAAAAACACCATTCACACGCGTGTACACATGCACATTCACACAAAAACACACACTGTGATGACATTGGATTGGCTGTGTCTGTGTTCTAATTGAGTCTCAAGAGAGTTATGTTGGCACAGCAAACCAGAAGCGCCTCTGTCCAGCCAGTCAGGCCAGCAGCTGGCACCCTCTTTACACAGTGTAGATTGTACCAACTCTCCCAGTGTAACGGCCCAACATATTATCAAACTATAAGTAGTTTGGTTTGTACGATAAGTTAAGTCAGATGTTGGTGGATATTGTCGTTGCCACACCTTTACACTATACGAGTTTCAGGGCTTGTTCGGAGCTAGTACTAACTTTAGAACCACTCTTTGCATTTCGACAGCAAAGGAACTGGCTCTCTGCCAGAATACCTGGTTTTATGGTTGGCACTAACTATTTGGTTTTGAGTAACAACCAACATCACTAACATTAACAAACATCAGGTTCTGGAGGCTGGACTAGTGTGACAAAGGAGATGAAGTAGGTAGTGAGCTGGTGTTTGGATATAGGTTTTGGTTTGCTAAATCAGAAACAATGCTTGTACAGAGACATTTTAGTGGTTAATGTTGCACTTCGATGTGCTGAGAAGATGGAGAAATAGCATTATGCAGAGGTCCATAATGAATGCGACATACTGAAGTAGCTCTATAGTGGCCCTCCTGGTCCTGGTTTGTGAACCCTGTGGGGTCATTAGGGGTCCATTGAGGGCCCTTGTGGACTGTTGTCCTACCTGACCATCAGCTGTGTTGTATTTGACAAATTATGAACCACCTAGGTAGAGATGCCAAAACTGCATCGTAGGTTGTTGATAAGTCATCTTAGGTTTGAGTTCTTATGTTATTCCTATATAGATCTGTAACAATGAGGAATGTAACCTGAAGCATCTAACTACAGGAGATCACTGCATTCCCCACAACTACAGAACACAGCCACTGATACAAAGAAATAGAAGTATTGTTAAAAAATAAAATAACTCACTATCACTCTTTGTACTGAATATACTGTATGCTTTACTAAATACTTAATTTGTGTCTAAAGATTCTCAGTCTTCCAGGTGCAGTTGTCTGGAAGTTGAGTCATGGCACGGATTGATTTACTTAATTTGTTGTACCATTGTTTCTGGACAACACCAAACAAAGTGCCTTGTGCAGTTTAAAATGTATATTTTCCAGTTAACAACCCTGTGATAAATTCTCCTGGCTTTAAATCTCTGTCTAACTGCATTGGTGAACTATTCACGCTTTGCAGTTGTAGTGAAAAATATCAGCAAACTACCTTTGTCTAAGTAAAAACAACAGCAGCTACCTGATAAATGATCTGTCCCCAAAGTACCTTTATACTACTGCCTTAGTGATTCTTCATGGAGGTTGTCTCTGGGAAGCGTGGATGGAAAACTAATAAAGTAGTCTTCATGACATGGTCAATCCCCCACCCCCCACCAACATGTGCAAAAGGAAGACACGTCCTCCTCTTATCTGTTTCTTCAGGAAGAAGAGGGAGGTTTTTCCGAAAGACTTGGGGAGGAGTAGAGGTTAGGGATCAAGAGTACAAAGTTAGAGGCAGTGTGTGTGTGTGTGATTGTGTGTTTGTGTGCCTACCCTACAGCACAGACTCTCCTCTTATCCCCTGCTGTGAAAAAACTTGCTCAGGCTGCTTCATGTGAGCCCCTGCTTGATTTAGAACAAATCTCAAAGTACAGCTTTGTCACTAAATCTCTGCTGGGCAATTCAAAATATACCTGACTTGACTCTTCTATTTCCTGTCTAACCGTTTTCTTCTAACGTTTCTGTCTGATCATTTCTTCGTTCATTTCCTTTTCTCCCCACTCTCCTCATGTGTTTCAGCTGAATAATAAATGTTTTACCTTCCTCTTTCTGCCTTCTCTACTCTTTTCTTCTTTTACTCTGTTTTCATGTCCTGCCTTCATTCCCTCTTTCCCTTGATTTACTAACTGTCCCTCTTCAGTCTTTTCTTTTTCTCCTTCACACATGTTGAAGGTTTAATAGCTACCATACTATGCTGCATCGAGCCACCTCCTTTCACCCGGAGCAATGTTCTAAGATCAACTACCGCTGCCTGCTTATTTGTCAGCTTGGGGCTCAAACCCTCAGGCTATTTATATATTTTACCTACAAGTAAGAAACAAGCATATTGATCGTTACTGATAAGCTACTTTTTCTGGGTTTTTCTCACCTCTGTTCCCTTCACTCTGCCCCTGGCATCAAACTGTCTGTGGATTCCAGAGTATCTGTCTGTCTCTTGCCTTTCAGAGGTCCCTCCTGTGTCACGGTGCCTGTATCAGCACAGTCCATTCTGTCTTTGACGGACTGGGTCAGTGTCACAGAAAGACTGGGGCCTGGTTATTTGATAAAACTGTCTCATACAGTGCCTTCATAAACGTATCTGCATTAACAATGTGATCTCTTTACTAACCCTAACCTCAGTATTTCTCTTGCCTAAACCCAACTTCAGTGGGGACTTTGGTATTATTTGGTATTGAACCGTTGACAGTGTACACCCACCATCACATTATTTATTCACAAAAAATTGTTTCTGTGCATCATGATAATTACATTAAACAATAAATGTAATTGGATAGCAAAAACATTTTGTGGTAAATGTAATTGGGATTGGTGTTTAGTTGTAGTTTCATATGTTGATATAACCATGATGACAAAATCTCTATATTAGCAGTACTTATGGCATGTATTGCTTAACTGCCATTAACAGACATCATGTAGACACGATAGCTTCAAATAAGTTTTTGTCAATAACCTTAATGATAGTGATTTTTAAATTTAAGAGAGCAATTTCCTAAAACTTTTCAAAACATGTAACCCAATTTTTTTCCTATTCATATTATCACATAATCCATCTTCAAGTTGATATTGTTCTATAAATAATTTAAAAAATGTTAAAATGGTATTTATTTTACAATTTGTATTTGATCCACTAAAACAAACTAAAAGGTTCATTAATAGTTTTGCAATGATTTGGTGCTATACAAATAATGATGATTTTACAGAGAAACAAGAGAGACCAAATGAAGGGAGATACAAACAAGCAATAACCAAAGAGCTGCTCTGCTATATGACTGACAGAGGGGAGGTCAGCAGTGAAATGAAAAAACAACCACAACATATGCCAATTTAAAAGTAAGATCGCATGAGATGTGTGTGCGAGTGTTGATGAACAGTACAAATAAAAGAACAAACATACTACAATTAAGGTCGCCACAAATTGGCTGGTTTTGTACTTGCAGGTCTAATTAGCTGTGGCAGATAAGGAGCATCTGGCTTTTAGACGCTTAAAGAGATGGTGAAGCAGCTACACATGCGCACTTGACTGTTGTACAAATAGGAACATGGAAATGGTCCCGTCTCTGCAGAGTCAGCTTGTTTAGTAAATGTCATGGCAACTTTGAATGGCCTTGGCTTTGGGTCTTGCTTGTTTATTCTTTGTAACGTAGAATTTGGCTCATGGCGATCGAAGGAAGGTGAGGGTGGAATATACAGTGAATACATAGATGCCCCTACACATGACACACACCAAACACACGTCAATGAAAAAGCAGTGCATCACACAAACTGCTGTATTTTTCTAGCAGAAAATAGATTACTCCATTTTGATAATGAAGCCTATTATAATAATGGGAAAACCTTAGGAATTAAATAACATTATCATTCAATAGATCCCTCTGACTTCTAAATAAAAAAGCTTTTAACTAATCTGGGCTCTTCGCTTTCAGTCAGTAATAGCCAGTATTTCTTTGAACGCTGATGTGATTCTCCAGTTGCTCAAGCCTGGCAATAAAAGACACCTAATCTTTTTCCGCTCAGTAGCTGAATGCGTCATGATGGAGAGAGGGCAACCTTCACTGAAGGCCTTATGAAATCCATTAGCAGTGAATTAATGTTTTAAAATAAGTACATATGTGTGTGAGTGCAAGTAGCTATACTAAGGTATGTATTGGAAAAATTTATTTAAAAGTTATTCTGGCGTTTGTTGACAAAAAACAATTACAATAATATTTATTATAATTCTGTAAAGGTTTACCAGAAAAATACAAATATATGACAAGCTTGCTGTACATCAGTATAACTAAGGAGTAGATGCCAAAAGTATCCCACAGAACCTTTAACTGTGTTAGTGTCAGATTTGGTAAATGAGGTCAATTGTAAGAGGCAGAATTTACTCTGTAACCTTCCCTTTGAGTTGTGAAAACCTCTCACCTCTCATTTTGCTTGCAGACATTTGAATGGTTGCCCACCTTATTTGATACGTAACCCAGACTGGGAGAATGGCTCTAGTAGATTCCAGGAACAACATTCAAGATCTCTGTACTCAAGAGTGCAGTCCTAGAGACAGTGAAGATAGAGCACTCAGCTCTGTGGTAGAGGACTAGGCTTGAAAAAAAAAAGACGCCCACCGGCGTGACTGGGAACAGTGGATTTGGTTTGAAGCCTGTGTTTATAAATATGCAACAGAACCACCTTCCCGTTGAGTTTTTGGGCCAATATCGTATGCTTTAGTTAACAGTTGGCAGCACTATTTTAATGAGTGCAAATTAAAGATTGGTTCCCTCACTTTGAACAATCGATGGCAGGGAAATGTGAGTTTATTGCCAAAACTGCTTTTGCAGTTGTATGTTCATTTGAAACGATTCATGTACGATGCTGTCATACAAATACTAAGTAGAAGCAGTTTTAACCAATTATTGTGATGAATGATCATTAAACTCGTTCTCCCATCTATATCACTATAACTAACTGTGGTTTCACTCAAAATGCACTACAAGACGCAGCTATAACAAACGCACGCGGAGATAAATATTTGTTTTCAGATTCCCAGTGTAAAAAAAGAATAACAATGGCTAAAGAGCAGGAGATTAAAGAAAACACACAATGGAAAAGTGATAGAAATAATGAGGAAGCAAAGAAGAGCCCAACACGGTCCTCCTGTGAAATAACGGAGGGAAGAGAAATGAGGAGGAAGTGTTGCCAAATCCGGTGCTGAGGCGAAATCTATCTCTGGGACTAAAATAACTCCTCCCTGTTTTGTTGTTTTGACAAATACAGGAAGTACATGTGCTACATTTACACCCCAAGACAGAATGCTTTATGACGGAAATAAAGGCGGAAATGGGCAGAGATTCAAAGCAGCAGGGTTGTGATAGCGTTGAGTGGAATCTGTGCCAGGACTATTTGTAGGTGGTACCAAGTATCAAACAGATTCCTGTTTGCTCTCAGGGATGCTTTTCATTACCATAATGGAGGGAGCAAGACAATTAGAAAAGTTGTAATGGATCGCAAAATGACAAGTGGAATAATATGGTGGAGACCAGAGAAGGTGTATTTATGGATTCATCCACATTATGTAGCTGCAAGTTGTAACAAGAAGATGATGGTAAAATAGAAACACTGAACACTTAGAGCAGCAGTGGCTGGATGTTGTGTAATAGCAACTGGATTTCTGTCTTGTAAGGGTGAAATGTTATAATATGGATGTTTATAGTTTGTAGTACTCTTTATAGTACTCTGCTACAGTTCCTGTGACAGACTCAGTCTTAGTTCTTGCTTCTCTTTCTGCCACAGTTTCTGTTGTCACCTCAGCCATTGTCTCTGTTCTCACCTCAGGTTTAGATTCACAGATTCACCACAGTCACGGCTGCAGTTACAGCTTCCACCGTAGCAGCTCCAGTTTCTGTTCCTGTCTCTGTTGCAACCCCCGCTCCAAACTCTGCTGCTTTCCTGGTCCTGGTCTCCACAGCAGCTTGAGATCCAAGGCCTTCGGCAACTCCAGCTCGTAATCCAGTACACGCTGCAGCAGGTCTTGATTCAGGCTGCTTTGCTGCATCCGAATCTTCAGCTCTCGTGCTGCTGAACTCCATATTCTGCTACAGTCCCCACCACATATTTGACTCTTGATTAGGTCTTTGCTTCAGTCTTAGTTCCTGACACTACTCTAGCACCAATGTCTGCAGTTTTTCAACCTGTTTAGCTCCATGTCATGATCCGTTGTCTTTGGCTACTTATGTTTAATGGTACTGAAGGTAACAGAAGTATCGTAGTGGTTGTCATGTACGTAGGATGAATAATGAGATTTATCTGGTGCTGATGGTGACAGCATAACAAATGTAGTCAAATAATCAAACAAGAAGGACGGTCAGGCAGCAGCAACATGTGGGATCGCATCAGGAAGCAATAGGTCTGCAGCTTGTGGAAAGAAAAAATCTTTATTGAATTGCTTTATGTTTGAGTGACCTGATCAGGGACAAGGTATGGATTACCAAGAGCTTGTATGCAAATACCGTAGTTTTGGGATACAATAGAGGAAATACCTCAAACATAGCTAAACGTCTCAAAGACAGACATCCAGAGCTGTAGAAAGACAACAAGGTGAAAAAGGTTTTGCCATGTTGTCAAAATGTTCAGATCTTGAAATGTTTAAATGATCAAGATTTGTGAAAATGTACTAGTATTGATGTGACCTAGTAACTTCTAGTAAATTCTAACACTAGCAAGGAGAAAACTTCCAATTCTTCATCGTGCAACTTTAATGGCTGCCCCTCCAATCTCACTTTCCAACTAGCAAAATAAAAACACAATCTGATGATATGAGAGATGATGCTGCACTGGCTATTAACAAACTATGACAGGGTGCAGTAGTGTCGCTCACTGCTGTGTTTTAGACAACAGTGTGTCTGTGGCATAGAGAAATAAGGCTTATAATGAGGAAGAGCGATGATCTTTACACGTGGTTTGTTGACAATAATAAATGAAATGATTCATTTTAAAGTGTGCTAACAGGGGCTTTGAAGAGAATATAGTGTTACTAGACTGTAGCATCATGTTTTTACTATGTCATCTGAAATATGTAAAACACCACCGTTTCATTACTATTTCAAAGACATCACCTGCAAATACTAATAATCACATAATAAAAGTCTTTCTCACTTGCTTCAGCAGCAGTAAAAGAACCAAACAGCAAAATTAGGTCAAACATTATTTTTATGGTGTTGGATTTATAGCCCACATTTGACCAACACAAACTCCAGCAGAAGATAAAAGTGTCTATTTCTAAAAAGGTTTTTTCCTGTTTCCTCACTGTCTTTCCCTCAGTGGGGGAGATATTGCTGCCTCCTGCCCACCACTGGAGCAGGGAATTGATTCCCAATTACAGAGGAGCCTTCATCTTATGTTTCATGTATGACTGACCTCATTAGTAAGTTACACCCTTTCCTCACTCTTTGCATCATGTATGTATGGTGGCCATTAACTCAGCTCCATGCACCTAATGGGTATTAAGAGCTGAAAATAGTTTGCAATAAATGCACTACAAAGTTCATTCATACATGCCATTCATTTCTAAATATGTTTCCCAGAGTTATCATCTGTTGTTTATCAGCTGATGAAGATCAGTCAGTCATATCGTGTGCCACATTCACTTCATTTAAGAGGATCTTTGCTGCTACGAAATAACCAGCCAGCCAGCACAGTCAAATTGTCCACAAACACTCAGTCATGAGGCCAGCACCAGGAATCAAAACCACTAACTGTGTCTGAAGATGATGATTGGGAGTTTTCCCATTATAAAACTGCAGGAAATATGAATAAACTCAGCAGGGGTTGGGAATGGGAGGCAGTGCATGGCGAAGCCATGCACTGCCTCCCATTCATTTTATATGGCAGGCACCTAATTATTAAAGAACAAACTAATCTAGATTAGAAATGCAACACTGCAGCTTTATAAAACCAAGTTTTAAGAAATCTACAGTTGAGCTGTGAGGCTGCCTGTTAGTTCCAATTTCACAAAACCAAAGGTGTGATGCTGCAAATCCAAGTTATTCACACCTTCCCAGGACATCTTGCCTCCCAAGCTGTATGAGATCTATTCAAGAAGCAAAGGAAAAAAACTCAGAGCAGAGAGCACTTATGATGTGTGTGTGTGTGTACTGAGCTATCAAGCTGGCCTTGGGTTGTTAGTTGGGAAATAGTGGTAGTGAAGCTCAGGTTGCAGGGTATTATTCTCCTCTCTTCTAGTATACACACACACACACACACCAGCCTTTTCCTTGTCCTCATCCAGTCTCTCTGACATACAGACACACACACAATCCTCCCAGTTATTTTGCTCTCGCCACAATAAATTTATCAGCCCATCCCAGCAGACGAGATTCAGCCCAACTTCCTAGGCACACCCAGAAGCCAAAACCAGTGTGTGTGTGTTAGACTGAGAAGATGCAAGAGATAGAAAAACTGAGCAAATACTAGCACAGAGCTCCCAAAGTCAAACACTATTTGCCATGTAGATTACCCTCCCTTCATCTCTCTGCATTCATTTTTCATCCAAGTTTGCCTTGTGTGAGGTGAGTGCAAGTGTGTCAGTGTGTAAGTGGATTGTTTGTTCCTTAAAATTAGATAAAACGTTGATGATCCCCTAATACATGCCTATGGGTAATGTGTTGTCTTTCCTTCTCTTCTATGTGTGTGTGAGTGAGAGAGAGAGAGAGTGGAAGTGGAGAAGAAGCTTTTTGTGATATTTTTAGCTCATTACTCAAACACACATACCTCTAAACATACTAAAGACCTCACTCAAGTTAAACTCCTGACAAAACCAATAAAGTCGGTAGACAAGAAAAGTCTCTCTTGTCTGTTTTCAACATTGTCAGGTGCATCTTTATAAAGATTTCACATGCAGCCCAAAAAAATACTGTAAAATGAGGCATATGCAAAGAAATGCTATTTACATCAGTTATGTCACTTACTAAGCATTTTTCAAATAAACGGCAGCACGCACACACGCACACACGCACACACGCACACACGCACACACACACACACACACACACACACACACACACACACACACAC